>JARQTJ010000682.1:0-19459 GCA_030142635.1 Trachelus troglodyta
ATGATGTGATCGCGTAACAGGTGCAGACGTACGTCTAGAGGAGACGTACTCAATTTGTCTAGAAATAAAGTCAGGCAGTCCAGTATCAACAGCCTGACGAATGAAGATGCCTAAGAAATATTGCCGCCGCTGAGTAACGGTTAACCATTGTAGGGTATGAAGATGCGGAGTTATATGTTCGAATTTGTTCACTCCCAGAATAAAGCGGACACAGGCGTTTAAGACTCGTTGTAACCTGGCGTTCTCTTCAGCAGTGATGTCTAAAAATACTAGCGAACAGTAGTCAACGAGCGGAAAAATCAGAGCCAGAACAAGTTGCTGTTTAAGTGCTCCGGTCAAGGACTGTCGATTTGCTTTCAACTGATACAGAGTTTTAAAAGCCCTATTACAGATACTAGTAATCTGGTCTTGCCAGTTTAAAGTCGGAGTCATAATGATCCCCAAGTTTTTTACCGAGTTAGCGTAGGGTACCACAATACTATTGACGACAATATTGTCAATATATTCAGGTCTGAAGGCATTGACGTACCTAGAGGAGCCCAATATCATAGCCTTGGTCTTTGACGGGTTTAATTGAAGCTTGTTACGTTGGGCCCATTCAGAAATGCGTACAATATCTTCGTTGACCTTCGCGATACAATGATTCAGGGCCGATGGCGCACAGTGCATATATATTTGAAGGTCATCAGCGTATTTAATTATGGAGCAGTTTTGTATCCGCTGGTCAATATCTGCGATATACAGGGAGAACAGCATTGGGCCGAGGACTGAGCCCTGGGGGACTCCCGAGGTGACAGTTGACCAATTTGAGATTCCATCACAAGTTCGAACAGCCTGTTTTCGCCCAGTTAGATACGACCAGAACCAATTTAGGGCCGAGCAGGAGAAGTTTAAGAGTGCCAGTTTATCAATGAGCAGAGCATGGTCCACCGTGTCGAAGGCCTTCGAAAAATCGAAAAGTACCAGCACCGTGACCATACGATTGTCAATAGCCCGGCGTACGTCGTCGGTAAGCTTAACAAGGGCATTTTGTGTTGACCCACCAGAAATGAAACCAAACTGCGATGGGTCAAGGTATCCACTACGTTTAAGAAAATCAGTGATATCCTTACGAACAATTCGTTCGAGCAATTTTGAAAATTCGCAAAGGAGTGAGATCGGTCGGAAATCGTTAGGCTCTGTCGGACTGAGCTTCTTTGGCACAGGGACAACAATAGAACTTTTCCAAGCTGTTGGAAACAATGAAGTAGAAAGCGATGAGTTAAAGAGATCCAACAGTATTGGGAAGAGGGTTACTGTACAGTGTTTCAAGAAGAGCCCCGGAAAATTGTCAGGGCCAGAAACATGCGAGTCGGCAAACCCGATGTGTAGTGAGAGACATTCCGGAGTGACATGTGTAAAATAAAATTTAAAGTCGTCAAAACACGTGGATTTGTTTAATGCTTCTGGAGGATCAAGAGAGCTTGGATTAAAAGCTGAGCAGAAAAAATCATTGAGCTCATCGGGCGTTGACGTGATCGCACAGGATTTCTTGGCATTAGGTACTACGCCGAGTTTCCGTAACTCCTGCCACAACTGTTTAGGGTGTTTCAGCTGTTTAAGACGCATACCGCAGTACGTAGTCCTTAATTTGGTAATCAGTACCTTTACCTCATTTCGTAGTCGCCGGTACGCAGTTCGATCTACCTCTGCACGTGTTCGCCGAACTCTAGCTCGCAGTTTATTGCGGGATCGAATTAAGTCACGAAGTTGATCATTAAACCACGGTGCAGGAGGACGCTTTAAACTTATTTCCCGCCACGGTGCAAATCTATTTAGTACAATCGTTAACTGATCATTTAAATAGTCTAATGTGTCCTCAGCAGATTTACACATAAGTAGAGGGGACCAGTCTAAGTTAGATAGTTGTGCTAAAATATCTGTATGATAGGGAATCGCTCTTAATCAGAAGTCCGAAGTGGTTCATCCCTCGATGTCTGAATGTTGAGATGACTGAAGTTGCAACGCCTCGGACTGTCTCCATCTTGTTCTCCCACTGCTGGCCGAGGTGGAACGGAATTGGATGATAACTCATCCACTCAGGGTTGTCAAATGGATCAATTCCGTAATATTCCATGATCACATTCTCATCCCAGTTATCCCAGGTGCTGATCATCTCTTGAACCTGGATGTATTTACATATCCCGTTGGTAGCCACGGTGAGTGCCTCACTCATCAGGGTCGATGAAAAAATCTCGTCTTTTCGCGCATCATACCCTGTCCATGTTGCAAGAGAGAGGTTTGTCTCCTGGAATATTGTGACGGTTTGGGATGTTTGGGCAACCGATAACATATGGACCCATGACCCAAAACCGTCGGACGAGTCCAAGGTGACTATCTTTTCATGGGTAAGAATCAAGTCAGAGGGAGAGAGAGAGAGAGAGAGAGAGAGAGAGAGGGAGAGAGAGATAGGAATAGACAAGAAATATAGGACGCTTCTCTGAAAATCCTTTCCTACAATACCGACATTTAATTGAGACGATTGTAATCGACGTATTACGAAACTGTTCTACCTGTTATCGATAATTTAATAAATTTTTGTTATTTTATTTTACGATTTAATCCTGAGTCGCCTAAGTTCTTAAAGACGCCAGCCCCGAGCACTTACCTATATCCCATTTCGTACAATCATAAGGAGCGTACGAAATTGTACTATCGACAAACGTTACAATTGGCGCCCAACGTGGGGCTGGCGCAACTAAAAAGGCTTTATTATCGAAACAAGTGAAAATTTTAGATATGGCTGAGAATAAGGAAAATAACTCCCAAGACACAGAGTATCAAACTCATAGACCTCTCGATGAAATTGAGACACTTTTTGCCAGTGCACTTGAACAAACCGAGGAAAATCGACGAACACCAATCGTACGATATACAGATTCTGAAGATATAATTATGGATAGCCATGTGGATACAAATCCCAGACATACGATAAATCGAAACCCGATAAGAAGAGTAAACTTAGCAAGTGAATTAGATTTAGCGGCAATTCTTGACAAAAATCCTGTAGATCCAGATGCCACGTCGAAAACGATTATAGAGTTGAGAGTTAGGATACGCGATCTAGAACGCGACAATTGTGAACTGAGAAAGATCATAAAAGAGAGATTACCAAAAACTTTGCTAGAGTTAATACAAGCAGAAATGCAGAAATCCGGACAGGAGCAGCAAGCAGCTCAACAAAGACAACAGGTAGATCTAGCGAGTACCAGGATCGATATTGCGGATCTAGAAATAAAAGACCATAAATTGGCAAACATCATACAGGATCTCAGGCAACAAGTAGAAAGAATTTCACACCACGAAGTCTACAGAGGCACTCAACAAAGAGAAAGCCCACATTTAACAGAAATTAGGCCAAACGAGAGTTTCAGGAATAAGACCTAATTCTATATCAATCAAACCATCGACATTTAAGGGCACAAGTAACGAGGGTCCACTCACATATTTGAAGAAAATGTCGAGTTATTTGAGGGCAACTCAAGTCCAGGGGAAGAATTGCGTTTCACTGTGGGCAATAGTCTGGATGGAACTGCACAAGATTGGTGGCAAGTTCAGGAGGATAACGTAAATTCAATCAAAGAATTTAAAGAACAATTTAAGGCGAGGTACTGGAATAATGAAATCCAACAGGAAATAAGCTTAAATCTACACTACGGGAAATATAACCCAGTAAAACAAAAACTGTGTACTTGAATATGTCTTAAAAATATTCAGCGAGGCAAAAGATTTAGAGCCACCCCTGTCAACAGCTAAAATCATTAGCAAACTCGCGGATCACTTTTCCAAAATCCTGAGTCCTATTGTCCATGGAAGGCAGATAGACGATATAAATTCGTTCACGGAGCTACTCCGAAAACACGAGAGTCCATCCCGATACGAACTGGAAAGAGACAATAGAAATGAACCAGCGTCAAAACGGGAAAAGACTACGAATTTAGCAGCAAACTTATTTCTGACGACACCTCCACGGAACACATATCATCCACCAAGACAATCCCATCAACAATCAACTCCAAATAACCGTCTTCGACCGAATCATCAACAAGGACGGAATAAAAACTACAACCGTGCAGGCTGTCACCAAGCGAATGCCATCGAGAAGGAAGGAACGCAGGGGAACCAGCGATCTCCGCATCGGACTGTACCCCATGAAACGGATCCAGGGGAGGAGTCCACCGGAGAGAACCTTCACCCTAAGCCCACAGCCTCGGAAAACTAAAGAACGTTGTGGCCACCAAGGTGCCCCGCACTATTCAGGGACGCCGAGGCGCGTCCACAACGTGTATGACGAAAATTGAAAATAACTCACCGGACTCGAATGAAATGAACACGATTCAATGTTCTATGCTAGAATTTGAACATATCTTGACATGCAACAACATCATCGGAGAGGAAGATGAAGCACCAGGGGACAGCCGACCACTGCAATGCCCAGAAATAAACGTCATCCAAGGAATCAAGACTAAAGCACTTATTGACACTGGAAGTCAAGTCACTGCTCTCTCTGAATCTTTTGTAAACGAACGCATAAAGGATTCCAGACATTGTCATACGCTTCCAATAGTGGGCAGGTACGTCACAAATGCGAAAACCCACAAGTCAGTCCGAGTTAGAAAACAATTCCTAGCCAAGAGGAAGATAGCAGGAAAATGGTTAGACACCATATTCGTGGTGATCCCGAAATTAATAAGAACCTGCATAATCGAAATAGACTTCTTACGGACACACCAAGGGAAGATCGACCTGCGAGAGAACAAAATCTACCTGAGCAACAATGACGAACAGCTTTCTATCTCCTTTTCTCAGCCGATGGGACAACCCAGCACGAAGGATTCAATTCCAGAATGCAACCCCACTATTAACAAGGTAGAAACAGAAAGAGAAGACTCTATCACCATTTAAAAAGTCGAGGAGAAACTTGCTGGCTGCATCAAACTAAGCCCGTTTCAATTAGACCTCTTTCAGAAGACAATATGAAAGAAGACAAAATTAAAAGCCAAAGAAGAAATGAAAAATGTTATAAATACTCTTCCAACACTTTCGTCAAGACCTGGATTGGATTCATACTTGATTAATCGTTACGCAATCAGCCATCGATTATACGTTTGTGCTGGTAATTATGAGATCTTTAACCACGCATGCCGAAAAGACGTGTCACTCGCGTAAAGAGTGTTTTTGTTTTTGTAGCTTGCCAGGCGGATATGTTAATTCATTGCCAGCGAAACTGGTTAAATATTTGTGTTGCGCAATGATTTCCGATATGCAAATTTAACTGATAATCTTAAAATGAGTTCAATTTTTATCACTGTCGAGTCTTGTTCGAGTCTGTTGACTTAGTTGATATTTCAAGTGGCATTCTGTTTACTTTTTAGAATTCTTATGTACCCACGGGAACAAATTGTCTAAATATTACAAAAATATAAGCGATTTGTGTGGTTTTTAAATTATATAATTATATGAATGTAAAATTTAAATGCAATTTAAAAAAAAATCCACACGCGCGCGTCAGTCGCGCTTGATGCTGCCAGGAATCGGACTTGAAATCTGCGATTGCTGGAATGCTTGAAGTAAGAAGTATGTGAAAATCAGGTAGTTAAATGTTAGCTACTGTGAATTCAATTTTTTAACAAACTATGAAAAACGTTTTTTTAATTTCCTTTACAAATTTTAACTTGATTTACACGTTGAAGAAGGATTTCAAGGATGGTATTAGACAGGCAACTTTTGAGACGTCCGAATAGTCGGAGCAGGTGACGTCAGATGATGTTAATACCAAAGCTGCATTGCCTTGCAGGGTAATGTTGCTCCTGGATACAATGTCTCTGGAAAAATAAAATTAAATAATTTAATGAAGGCATTGTTCAGTCGATAAAGGAACAACAATGTTTTGGATTTCCTAATCACTCACCCAACTTTGAGATCATTATTAACATCCGACAGAAGCACTTTCAGCTTCTCACTGAAGTTACTGAAGTCATTAAGACTGACTGTTACCGGAGACTTCTGCCAGTTAATAACAACGAGTAAGGGGTCGTGACCCTCCAATTCTCTGGACATGGCGAAGACATTCTCGCCGATAACAAGTGTCTTCAGGGCTCCGTCTATGGCCACCGTCGTGTTCCTGAGCCTCATGGCTGCCTGGAAGTTCTTATAGTAACTCTTATCAGCAGCCTTTTGCGCCGCCAAATTCAATGTACGATAATTCTCGTTCACTTTCAAATACACCGAGGTGTTAGTAGAGAATCCTGATAAAATGAAAATAACATTGAGGTATATTCCACGTAACAGTAATAAAAGTGAACCTACAACCGATTACCCACCTGCTGACGTAGAATTATCCCATTGAAAAGGCGTTCGCTGAGGATCCCTACTGTATCCCTGATAACGCTGAGGATCAGTGCTGCAGGCCTGAGGATCTTCTGTTTCTTCCCAAGTTAGATACGCATTTGTCATGCCGATCTCGTCACCATTGTAAACCGTCATGACGCCAGGTAACAAAAGTAAAATGAAGTTGAATGTGTCTAACCTCTCGGAGCCGAAGCGCGTGGCCATGCGAATATTGTCATGATTTCCAATCTGATAAAGGATTATTCAGCTGTTAATTGGAATTCTTACATAATAAATTAAAATTATAATAGCACAAAAATGTATTTCACACTTACGACCCAGTTGGGTGTTCCGTCTTTAGGCATATCCTGAAGCCATTGCTCAATATTGTTCTTGATTCCTACAGGTGACTGATTTTCAGCATTGAAGGAAATACTGGAGTTTGTAATGAAGAGAAAATTGAACGGGATGTGAGAACCGTAACGATAGTATAAAGTCGTCATGGATGTATTGGCGTATGCCTCAGTAAATATGACGCGCTCTAGACCATCATTGGCCTTAGCATTATATTCATCAAAGTGTTCTCTCCATATCTGAACAAGTTCATAATTCTCTATCAAATTCTTGGTATAGATATGATCTAAGTATCCGTAGTCAGTATCAGGTACGGGTAGTCCTGATATCGGTTCATCTCTTAATTCAGCATCCTCATAGATATGTGGCAGTGCATCTATACGTAAACCATCAATACCGCGATCCAGCCAGTACGAAATTATTTTCTAATGGGGAAGCAATTGAATGAGTTACGGAAGTACATTATTCATTATTCACTAGTAACCATGGCTCACCTTAGTTTCCTCAATGACTAATTCATTCCTGAGGTCGAAATCTGCCTGGCTTACTGCAAATTGGTGAAGATAATAAGCCTGTCGCTTGTCGCTCCATTCCCAAGCACTTCCGCTGTTGAAGACGCTCAGCCAATTGTTTGGTGGTTTTCTGGTACCGTTTGCATCCAGAATTCCCTCGTTCCACACGTAGTAATCAGTATAGGGGTCGACACCGGCTTCGGATAATTTAAACCACTCGTGTGCCGTACTCGTGTGGTTAGGAACGTAGTCCAGAACCACTCTGATTCCAAGTTCCTTGGCGCGAGCTACTAGATTGTCAAAGTCCTCCAAAGTCCCATACATTGGATCTATGTCTAAGTAGTCGGAGATGTCATAGCCAGTGTCGACTTGTGGACTTTTGAAAATTGGCGATAACCATATTGTCTCTATTCCCATGTCGTTCAGATGTTCCAGTTTGCTTGTGATACCTGATGACGTTTAGACTGATTAACATCACAGTGATGTCGCTTAGAATTTAATTCTATACGTCCTACTTACCATTCAAATCGCCGATTCCGTCTCCATCGCTGTCCTTAAAGGATCGCGGCCAAATCTGATAGACAGTCGTTCTTTGCCACCATTTCTTCTCACCATCAACCTGGAGAACCAGTCCGGCTGTGATAGCGAATATCGCGACAGCGAAGCGTGTAGATGCCGATGTCATCATTGTTGCAGTAGTTTAGTTTCGGCAGGTCAGAGTTTCCTTATATATGTAAATTGGACCGTTTATGTGTAGCTTTTATTTCATTATTCAGCTGTTCATACTAATTGCGCAACTAAATCAAATTAGATGCACAATTAAGTTCTCGGCCTGTTTTTGCATCATTCAATGTTTATTTGCAAAAGAAGGAATAACTAATTTTTAAAATAACCCAAAAGTAATGTAAACTTTCTACACCATCTGTCATCTGATAGGCATGTGTAGAATTCCACTTCGGAAAAAATATGCTTGTTTTGAGTGGATGAAATCGTCGATGCTTTGACGGACTTCTTCAGGTGTTTTGCCAGGTCAGCCAAGTCATGTTGAAGGAACCGGAAAAGGTGATAGTAAGAAAAGGGGTACGTCTGGAAAACACGCCGCGGGAGCAAGAATATTCCAGTCCTAGTCGGCAATGACTTGCAGGGGTTTTTTCGCTGTATGTTGTCCTGCAGTAATATCAGTTGCCTCTTCCGACTGCCGGCAAAAGGCCTTTTCTCACTTTTCTCAGGGCATCGTTCACTTGAATAAGTTGCTGCTGATAATGCTCAGTATTGACAGTTTCGCCGGGTTTGACCAGCTCATAGTAAATGACACCCTTCCGCTCCCACTAAATACACAACAACATCTTTCTCCCGTGAATGTTTGATTTTTGCGGTACTGGTCGATGGCTCACCCGGATGAATCCAAGACTTCCGCCTCTTGGGATTGTCATAATGCACCCACTTTTCATCACACGTTATTATTTTGTGCAGAAAATCTTTGCTTTTAAACCTGGATAGCAGGGACAGAGCAATATCGCGGTGCTTCCCTTTGTTTTCTTGACTGAGCGCAAGAGGAACCCAGCGGCCCTCCTTCTGAACTCTACCTAGCTTATGTAGGCCTTTAGAAACAGCTTATTGGGTTACCTAAAGTGATTCTGTAAGTTCTGATTGCGTTTGACAAGGGTTTTCCTCCAACGGTTGTTCCAGTTCTTCATTTTCATTTTATTTGGGGGATTTTTTGGATGATTTCTTCGTCCCCGAGATCGAAATTATCATTTTTAAACTTTTGGAACCACTTTTTGCAGTATTGTAGGAACAAACCATTTCCTGTGCCTGTGTGGCATTTTTTTTAAGTTGATACGCGAAAAGAAGGCAGTGCCTCAAGTGTTGCTTTTCGAAAGACATTGTATTCATTACTGGTTTTTGAGGTTATATCCGCAAGGGTGCCATCTGTTATTGAGCATTTTAAAGCCGTGGCTTTGTACTTTCAAACCACCATAGGGCGGCAAAACATTGAAGTTCGAATAGGTGCTATTGACAACTAAAGATTAGGGCCGAGAACTTAGTTGTACACCTAATATTTCAACTCGTGTACATAATCAATGAGTAGCAAGGAATTACGTGGACTTAACAATGTAAAATTAACAAGCACATATGTGGAAATAGATATCGTGCTGTTCTGGTACAACTGCTAGAATGTTGTAATTTCTTGCATCTTCCAAAATTCTATGATCTTTTAATGGCCTATCTATGGAAAGTTGAGGTGGGCCATACGAAAGTGTCACGCTGGTTCTAGACTTCCGCGTCTTTCGGGATCCTGGAACGATTTCCTAGAATGCTTCGAGTTTAACTTCATCAATATTAGCCAAGTAAATATGCTTGATCTCAATTTACGTGCGATTAAGCATGACGGTAAATGGGAAGGAAAATTTTACAATTTGCTAGCAACGTTTTGAACACATCTATAATTGTGACTTAACACGTTCACGCCGGGGCCGATATTTACCGTCCCACGGAACAGTGACACGTGACCAAACGGTGGGTCACGCTGGCGTGAACGTGTTCATAGGAATTACTGTATTTAGCATTATGATTTATTTATAAGAATAAAAATTATTTGGCAGCATTAAATTCGCATTTTCAATATATTTTTCTATTTCTTTTATCGATTTTAACAAATTATGATTTTTTCTATGTATAGCAATTCATAAAATACAGATACATGTAATAAATATCATTGTACTTATTACAGTATTTAAATCCGCTACCGATGATTATCTGGTTCACATCCCGCTGGTAATTTCCTTTTGGTTACATTCAGAAATAACATTTGGCGAACGCGACCTGTTGTTTGTGCAATCGCGTACTATTGGTTCATGTGCGAGTGACAATCATAAAATCATATATCACCATGAAAATATTTATACTTCAAACCACTTTCCAAATAATGAAAAAGAAAGAGATCAGTAAATTTTTCATAAAATTTATGTCTTCAGAAACTCGTCGCTTTGGACCCACAACTGTGTTTAAAACCGTTTTGTGCCTGTCTTCTTTGAGCAGCATTCACTTAAGCCGTGTTCACGGTTTATCTGTAGGAAAAGGTATTTCCACCTCCACCCGTCTACGTTGTTGCCCAAAATTGTAAAAGTATCGCGGTCTGCTCTCGAAGATGCTATCACTCCCTTCCGGAGAACAAATTCTAATAAGGACAACGCGCGAAGTAGGAGGCCTCCAGTCATTTCCAAAGCCAGAGGACCAATCATTGGTAATAGGGTCCAAAGTGAATAGGAAGCTAATTGAATCGGAAATCGAAACGCGGTTTCACGAAGCTCATGAAAAAATAATATATCACTAATCACAGTTAAGAATTACATGCAAAGAGTCGGCCTTTAAGAAAGAATTCCTACTAAGAAATCAGTTCGACGGCGTGGAAATAGGCAGAGGAGATTTCAGTAGGCTCCAAAAGCTAGATCGTTCAAGATTTCAAACGGACTTTATGGACTGACGTTTTACTTCATCTTTTTCCAAACTTAACCCTTTGTCCGAAACATTTTAACCGCAGCGTATATACAGAGTGTATCAGCTAAGAGGCTCGTTTGAGATTTGCGGTGAAACGGTGCACAATTTTTAAAATCTGATGTAACGACTATTGAACATTTTTGGATTGCTCATCGAGTGGGCATATTATTATTGTTCGTTTAACTTTCGTTCGCAAATAATAAAATTTATGTTTGTCATTTGAAACGATATCGAAAAAAGTTAAATGTAAAAGTTTTAGCGCAAGAAATAATAACAGTGATACAAAAAATTCCTATGGATAGCATACATAATGAGGGAGATATTTGCGGAGATACAGGCAGCAGTCTCGTGCTGAAATCACGAAGCGTTCAGTCAAACGCAAACCCGTACAAGGTGGTGAAAACATTATAATTTTTAAGGTCATTATCAACGTCCGGCAAAAGTCATCAAGTCTTACTGCTACCGGAGAATCTGACGGATAGGAAGAAGTTTAATGGGATGTGAACACCGTATTGATAAGATAAAGTGATCACGGATGCGTTGCTATGACCCTCGGTAAACATGACACGCTCTAGACCATCGTTATATTCTGTAATAACGAATGCACATTTGAAACACCGGATCAGATCCATCAGGTAGTGTAGGTCGCGTCCGAAAGCTCTGCTTGGTCGTCGTGGACTAACTTTTATCATGGCGCATACCTGGAAACACATTTAAATAAAATTGAACCGTTGTTTTTACCACGATTCAAGAATTCTAGTAGAGACTTTAGTTGGGCACACTATTTTTCATTGCGTCGAGGTAGGAAGTTGCAATTCGATCACAATAATCACTAATACTTCGACTCGCTCAATGTGCTTTCTGGTGCAAGTTTTAGCTAGTGGAACTTGGATTGTTTTGCACAGATATAATTACATTATAAGTCACCGTGTAGTATCATAAAACTGTATAATTACATTTAGGTAGAATCTAAAATCTGTGAAAATAGGTAGTTAAGTGTTAGCTACTGTGAATACAATTTTTGAACACATCGTTAAACAACGTTTATTAAATGTAAAAGCAAAAGAATTACTAAATGAATTGCTAAATGAATTCCTCGTCGCGGATGCAGAATGTCCTCAAACTACTGAAGAACTCTTCCAAGGATGCAGCGATGTGAAGATGATGACGAGTTTGGATTTAGGCAGTAGCTTCTGGCAAATCCCAGTCCATCCAGATTCTAGAAAATACACAGCCGTCCTACACAAGGGGAAAAGATACGAATTTAAAGTAACACCATTTGGATTGAAAACAAGTAATGCCAGCTTAATAAGAGGATTGGACTACGCCTTACGTGGACTGGGGGACAACATCATCAACTTCGTAGATGACATTCTATGCGTTTCCATATCATTTCAAGAACACATGGACCATCTCAAAGCCTTGCTGAAACGATTACAGAAACATAACCTGACAATCAACTTTAGAAAATCCAGATTTCTAAGAGACGAAGTTTCATTCTTGGGATATATCCTCACAACGGATGGATTAAAACATCAACCTGAAAAAATAGAGGCAATCAACAATTTTCGGGAGCCCAAGAATATAAAACAACTCCGAGGATTTCTAGGATTAGTCAATTCAAAATAACAATTCAATTCAAAATTCACCAATAAACATGTCGAAGACACAGTATCTCTCCTCAAACTAATTAAGAAAGGAGTGATATGGAATTGGACTTCAGAGCATCAAGAGGTCCTCGCGAAAATCAAAACACTTTTCTGCGAAGATGTCATCTTACACCACCCGGACTTCACCAAACAATTCTACTTCCAGACGGATGCCAGCAACTACACCTTAGGAGCCATCCAGTTTCAGAGGGAAGAAGCAGGTGAAGACGAAGTCATCGGGCTTGCCAGTCGAACACTGAAGGGAGCAGAAATCGGCTAGTTCACTACAGAAAAAGAATTATTAGCGATTGTCTGGGCTCTCAAAAAATTCAGAACTTATCTACATGGACAACACATCAAGATCATTATTGATCACAAAGCACTAACCTTCTTGAAAACCTATCGGTTTCCAAACGCACGTTTGGCAAGATGGATCCTAAAAATCCAGGACTACGATCTGGAAATCGAAAACTCTCCAGGAAAGAAGAACACGGTAGCAGACGTTCTGAGCTGCCTGCCATTCACCGAGGAAGAAAAACGGAAAAAATCTCACGGTGAGATAACAGTTGCTGAGACATTAGCTCAAAATCCTTCGGATGAGCTAATCAGGGCACTACGAAATCTGTCAGCTCCAGATGAATGTTTCCCAGCTCTCTGAGATCATGGAAAAGCTCTAGAAGAATCCGGACAAGCAAAAGAAGAGGTACCTCCTGCAAAAACAGCTACTGAAGAAACGCGTAGGAAAACACGCCTGGAAAACTGTTTTGCTCACCGTGGTAATCAGCAAAATGATTTAGGAACTCCACGAAATCTATGAACACGTGGGACCAAGCAAGGTCTACCGGATCATTGCAGAAGAATTCAGCTTCCCGAAGATGCTGCGCCACATTCGCCAGCTCCTCGCGACCTGTGATACTTGTCGACGATGCAAGGTACCCAACCAGGCCAGTTATGCAGCAATGCAAAATATAACTTCTTCCAAACCTCAAGAATTGGTATCAATCGACTTCTTTGGACCCCTTCCAACAGCGAAGGGAGAATTTAAAGACATCCTAGTGATAATCGACGCATTCACCAAACTCGTAGCGCTGTACCCACTAAGGAAAGCTACAGCACCAGCAACAATCCAGAAAATCTTCGAGAACTACATCCCGAAATATGGGAAACCTGAAAGAATACAGTTCGACCATGGGACACAATTCACTTCGTCTCTGGTCGAATAAATTAAAAGAAGAGAAGATACAACCTGTGTTCTCCTCAATACGTCATCCACAAGGGAACATTGTCGAGTGAGTGAATCGAGAACTCTCACGTTTCTTTCGGACGTTCCTCAAGAAGAAATGCAACACTTGGATCAGCTGGATTCCGGTAATAGAAAAGTGCATCAACGAAGTCCATCACGATACTACTAGATTTACTCCGATTGAACTGCATTACAACCAACCACCCAAAAGGCTTTGAGAAGAATACATCGGAGTAAAACGGAAAAAGGCACCACCTGATAGAAAAGAATATGAGGTGGTTATGTGTAGCACGGGACCGCATTCGGAAGAAAGGCAAACGAAAAGCCACAAAATTCGATGATAAACACAAACTCACCGAATTCAACGAAGGCGACCTGGTGCTGATAAAAGCATGCAACGTCTCGGATTTCGCAAACAAATGCATTGCCAAATTCTTTGCACTTTACGAAGCGCCATACACGATCCTGAAGAAGATTGCAGAGGCAACATACATAATTGGAGATCCAGAAACGAGACGGGAACGTGAGATGTTTCACTGTAATACCTTGAAACAATACAAAACACCTGTCACGATATCACTGATTGCCAGCCACCAATCGGCAATAATAGGCAATCAAAACAAGGCAGAACCATCATCACCTAGGGTACCGGTAACTAGAAGAAAAGCGTACATCATCACCTAGGGATTAGCTCAGTCACAAGGTGATAAGAAAAAATGAGAAATTTACAGAAACTGGTTTTAAAGTGGGAATTACAAGTAATTGAAATCCCAAACCAATGGAAATTGCGAGAGATCGAGATTCCGGAAAACCAGAAATCCGAAAATCAACGGAAGTGGTGGAAAATTGTTAAAAAGCAAATGACAGGTGAACGAGTGCCAACTGAGGAGAGGGAAATGGCAAAGGATCCGGCGGTGAGCTATCTGATAAAGAGGAACCTCCAACGGAGATTCGAAGAACTTTTTGGTGGAGAAGAGAGCCTGCAAAAGGGATACCAGGAAGATCTACACATTGTAGAACTGGATGACCGGACAATTAAGGATTGGGTCTCCGGCGTCTCCATCAGGAAACGTTAAACAGTTGGCAACACAGTCCCAGCAAGCCCTGAACATCCGGAGCATCAAAGACAAAAGGCGGGGAACAGGAGGAGGTCGTCCACTTAGTCCGAAGCTCTACATCACGTAAACGACGTAAAAATGGCAAGGATCGAATAGAGAAGGATCATTCATCCGAGACGGGCCCACAAGAGTAATCTTGGCGTACTGCAGGAAGACCAGCCGAGCATGGAAGAAATGCAGAGGACACTGCTGCGGACGCCCAAGGTAAAACTGGATCAACGGGACAGGGAGCCTGGAAGGGTATGCCTTGTCGACCACGAGGACATGTGGTATCGAGCAACGATATGTGACACCACGGAATCCACAGTAACGGTCAAGCTGGTGGATTTTGGGGAATACGTGGAGCTCCCGAACTAGAACTTGCACCAAATAACAGAGGACTTGGCCAAATGGTCAGCGATGGCCATCCTGGTCGGACTGGATCAGATATGACCATTCAGAGGAACCCCGATGGTCCAGAAGAACATGCACGTGTCTATGGGAGTTATTAGAAGGCGTAAAACCATTATAGGCTGGAGTACTCAGTAGAAACCCGGACACCGACGCCCAGTAGATTAACATCAACGCATCATAAAATCGTGACAAAATATTTGAGCTCGACTTATGCCTTCTGGGATAGAGCGTGTTAATTACATAAAATCATTGAGCATCATTCTGTCGGATGCTACGGCATACGAGCGTTCGCTATCTCGCTTAGCCCGCCGTGTAGAGAAAGATTGTCAAAGTTCTGAGGACAGCACAGCGATCTACCTCAGAAACTTCAGTTGTTGCCATATTGATTTTGATCTATTATCTTCGCCGTGATTAGGAGGGAGTGAGGGAGGGAGGGGGAGAGGGAGAGGGAGAGGGAGAGAGCCAACAAATATAGGACGCTTCTCTGAAAATCCTTTCCTACAATACCAACATTTAATTGAGACGATTGTAATCGACGTATTACGAAGCTGTTCTACCTGTTATCGATAATTTAATAAATTTTTGTTATTTTATTTTACCATTTAATCCTGTGTCGGCTAAGTTCTTAAAGACGCCAGCCCCGAGCACTTACCTATATCACATTTCGTACAATCATAAGGAGCGTACGAAATTGCACTATCGATAAACGTTAAAATAGATATATTTATTTATATAGAGGTTTGCATCTATTACAAAGAGGATCGAGGATGTCACGTCTTGCTCCTTTTTGCATATGTACTCTTTGAGCTTAAAATAAAAATAAAATTATATGGATATAAAAATAAAGTAATCGACGTTACGCGTCGCGCCTGTTCTCAGTACATATACAGCCCAGGGCAACTTAGTTTTCTAGAGTGAACGCACGTAGCTTACATGCAGCCAATATGTGCAATACGTTTGGAGCTCGTGTGGTATCCATGCGTTCGATCGTAAGGACGGGCTGCTCAATGTTCAGATATTGGGTCCTAACGCTGTCATACAACGGGCACTCACACAAAAAATGCTCAGTAGTTTCCAACTTATATAGGTTACATACAGCGTATATAACATTATTGTCTAATTTATAATACATATTCTTAAATCTGAAAGTAGTCGAGCTGCGACCCTCTAGCTGGCATTGAGCTACTAATCTAATAAACGTTAGAGGAATATCCGTAGTTAGGTACTTTTCGCACTGCAGCACATATAGTTGCTTAATATTCTTATATATGGGGCTATACGTTGAGAGAAACACTCTTTACTGTATTAGATTTTATAGCACTGCGTGACTTAAATTCGCTCATACCGCACGCTTTTCCGTGGCGTATGTAGCGTTTTCTGGCACGGTGCAGACGACAATTTTACTAAATCACGCACGTGTATTTCACGCTGGTGTTTACTATAATAGTTTACTAAATATAAAAATTAATGAAAAAAATGATTTGTACTGACAGTCGAACACGCAATATGATGGCGACTGACTCTTATAGAAAATCCTGCAAACATAACCTATGATCTAACCTTTCTTTACGTAAATGACGGTAATGATACCAAAATTGCTGTTACGTAGCTGACAATGCTTTTTAAATTCAAATGAACAATGTGGTGGAAAAGTTTATAGACAACAAAAAAATCAGTACATCGGGTCAACATATTATCAAAGACTCTTGGATCGTAATTTTTTGGCGAATTTAAGTCACACGTGCTATAAAATAGTATACGATACGCGTGTCGTATGCGGCAATTTACGGCACGGCGTAAGCGCCCTCGCTACGCTCGGGCGCTTAACCTCGCCGTGCCAGAAAGTGCCCCATACGACACGCGTATCGTAATGTACTATAAATTTCTTTTCTACCGTGTGGTTCAATAGCGGTTTGATGTTGCTTGAGTTCGAATTGTAAGGCATATTATCCAGGATCTGCGATGAGCCTACTCTATCTAATAGTTCACGGCGACAGGTAAGCCAATTGCGCTTTTTAGCGTTAGTACTCGAAGCATCTAGCGCTACCAGACCGTCCATACATATTTGAGAAAAATTATAGATTAACTTTTTGAGAAATTATAAATTAAGTACAGACAAATGTTATTTAATTTGTTTCCACCGTGCAGGGTTGACGTTGAACTATCCAATCAAAACCGAGATTCTAACGGAATGGACTGAAATCCATTTCGACCATGCACAGTAGAAACTAACTCGTAGCCACACAAGATCCTGTGACTTACCACGCACTATAGTTACATATAAAAAAAACCGCGCGTCAACACACGTCGAATATAAACGGGTATAAAATTTAGGGAATCATATATTAATTGACAACACGTGAAATAGATGATGAATCTATTAATTACAAAAATGTGGTATCACATTAAAAATATACAACACCTGTGTAAATGTTATTCATTATCACATTTCTTCGTCCCCGGCCACCGCCACGGCCCCGACCGCCACCGTCAACGTTGTTGGCGCTTCCTAAGAAAGGGAAATTTATATTATTGATATTTATTTAAACTGTTTTGTTACATTTTTTACTATTTTTCTATACGAATCAAATTTTACATTTTACCGATTATTCTTCTATTCTCCTCTCTTTCCCCTTAACCGCCTCTTTTTCCCCTCTTCTCTTTTCCTCTTTCCTGTTTCTTGCGACATATAGAAATTGAAACATGAAATGATGTTGGTAAATTGGTAGGCCAAGCTTGCCAGAAATTTTCATTTTCTATTTTATATTGCAAATTTCACTCACATTTTGTTCCGCTGCTTGCGACTTCTAGGTCGACGAATAGTCGACGTCGAAGCTATTGCATCACTCGCTGGTTGCGCGAGCTGCTCCGACGTCGACTGATGATCGGTTGTGGACACATTCCGGCAGCTCGCCTGAGGCCTCCATCGCCAGGACTTACAGATTTCGAATAACTTCGCGATCCATCTGTATAAATAAAAACACGACATACTATAATACAATCGAATTAAATTCGGGAAACAGAGAAAACATTATACATGTTAACATTACTTACGTTTTTCAGCTAATGGTGGCTGACAGTATTTTGTATACACTCCCACTACTCCAGCAAAAAGTTGATCTTCGTTTGTTTCCAAACAGGTACATATTAAAAGTCCCCGACTCGAAAATTAAGTAGGGTTCTGATGAGGACCGATTCTGGCATGCCTGATTAGGTGATCAGGTCCTGATAAGGGTTCCTCATCAAGCCCTGATAGTATGTGTAACGCAGGTGCATAACAGGAACCTTATCAGGCCTACCTAATGTTAACCTCAGGAACATAATCAGGTCCTGAGTCGGTCTGAATCTGGTTCACATTAAATATAGTGTGATCACAGCAGGATCTGTTCGAGAAACCGTATACGTTCGTTGTCCCGTGTAGAAATTTAGCCAGGGCTACGAGCCGGGGCACTATCAGTTTTCCTTTATGCTCGTCTGGCTATGACCCACACGCCCAATACGCGCCCTATCGGGGATGTAACGCTTTAGTCGAAAAGGCCCTACTAGGGTAAACTGATTTTTTCCTTTTAAGGCTTCCACATTTACGCCTCATCAAATAACCAGTATTCTAGTAGGGCTTTAGAAAGGCATTTGTAATTTAATTTTAATATTTCTCCTCCCTTCCCACAATAAGTAAGACCAAATCAGCTTTTAAAACTTTATTGCATTAATCATCTTTTGTCTAACCTCTTTTAAATATAAAAAATGTATCTTTATTTAGATAATTAGATCTTATGTTCTTTACAGTGCATTTACATAGTTATTCGCAGTACGCCGATAACTTTTACGTTTTTGTCTATAGTTGTCCCAATCTTTGGAATTGCTCAGCACACTATCCAGTGCATGATAGAAGGCCCTCTCTGAGACAGGGCCACCAGTCTCATTTTTATGATTTTCAATATTGATTTCTGTAAAAAATATACATAATGAAATGTATTTCCAATATTACTGAATGAAGTTCAATCTAAGAAATTCTGTAGTGTCGCACTTCTTAAACCTCTGTAGAACGTAGTAGGTTTCAGGACGTGTTTTACACCAGATTCTTTAACTGCTGTACAACTTATTGCAAAGGTTCTTGTGAAAATTTTTTTTATCATTGCTCTTACACTTTTATTTAGATTCCTATCTGGGTTTAATAAAGATTTTAATGTTTCCAACTGTAACAAAAAATAATTTGTCAATGACAAAATAAAATGTTTATCAAATACACGGAGAGAAGGATCTGGTACAAAGTACCGACTATCGGGTAGAAAATATCATAAAATTCTCGTACATGGAGAC
>JARQTJ010000683.1:16289-45954 GCA_030142635.1 Trachelus troglodyta
GTTCGACATCTTTGAACTTTCCTGCCTGCTACCGCCCAGCGCAGCAGACGACCGACTGCTGCTCGACGTTAACTCAGTAAATATCAGATTTATTAAAATTACACAAGTAATCATTGTACAGGCTACTTTTTTTCAATACTATTCACATATTTATTGTCTACTTATCGAAATTTTGTAGTATGTATAAAATAAATAGTTATTGCACAATAAATTATAAATCGTTACGCGCCATATAACCGTATGCTACGGGACTTTCAAGTACTGCTAGGAGTCGCCACTGCAGCGCCACCAGTCCTCGTGCACATCGCGGATATGGACTGAAAGTAGCAAACAATGCACACGATATAGATATACTTCACTTGTTAGAATAGGAATACTTTTTTGAGGTATCTCAATTTCCAGTGGATAAAAAGTAGATGAAATTTTTAGAAGATCCTTGTTTTACGTCCAAGATTACTACGATGATTTTTAAATTGATATTCTTGCCATTTTTCAATCATTTTTTACTGTATTATTTAAAAAAAAATGTGAAATGACAATTTTTTAAATAATATTTCAAGATAATATTTCAAGTAGGAATTATTTTTTTAATGAACAATACATATATATGGATTTCACAAGAATTGGAATTGGAATTATTACAATACTAGGCGAACCACCTTAACATCGGGATGTAGTCAAAGATTTATAATTTCCTTCTTCTTCGTTGTTAAATGCTTTTTTTTTAATTATTAAATAATCCTTATAATACGAGGGAATTAATTATTTTAAGGATTTTTATATCCATAAGATTAATTTACTTTTTATTAAGTGTTAGTGAAAGTAAGAACAGACAAAGTAATATACATAATATTAATTATGCCTTATAGAAGTAATTTTATCTATTATTTGTGTACAATTATCGATATGTTGGTATAAACAAATTTTACACATTTTTTATGCGTAACCTGTATGCTTCCTTCTTGGAAATACATAAATCTATATATTTTATATAAAATAAATATCGCCCGTGTCGTTTTGACCTTGTAAAGATAATTCAAAATAGAAATAAAGATTTTAACTGATGAACCAGCAGCGGTGGCTGCGCGGTCAACGTGAGGCTCTGACAATCGCCTGAGTTAATAAGTAGCATTTCGCGCTTTCGATATCCAAACGGTTGATCATTTATCCATGTGCTTAGGACAAAAGGTGAATAGAAGAAAATAAAGTGTAATAAACCGGAACCGGTGTAATACTAGTAATGGATACTTAAAAATCCAATTTCGTTCTTGCAAGTTCGCAGTTCCTCTCTGTAATCTTTGAAGTATATCTAGGATTAAAGGGAAGAAGACTAGAACTGAATAGTACAATAAAAACACCAGGACTGCGAAGAGTACATGACGCACCTTAGGACTATTTTCAACAGTATCCGCCATCGATACCTACTCAGTAACCTGCACACTGAAAGCTGTGAAATCGGCAATTTGATGTGGGCATTCAAAGGTCAAAAAAGGCGATACGTGTCTTAGCATTTCTTTTTTTAATGACATTTTTCAGTATTACGTACATTCAGATATTCATGAATATTCCGTGAAGAAAAGAGTGAAGAAAGTGAAGAAAAAGTGAAGCAAAAATTATGGAAAAGTGACGCAAAAGTGAAGGAAAAGTGAAGCAATAGTGACGGGAAAGGGACGCAAAAGTAAAGGAAACGTGAAGCATAAGTGAAGGAAAAGTTATACGATTACCAGCTTCCAATTATCCAAATCGGACAATACGTCATCAGTTCTTCTGCTTGGTAGATACTAGTTGTACAACCTATTCTAGTATACTAATAGTTCTTTCCTGATTCTGTTTTGACTCATGCAGAATGTAAGCGGAGGTTACAGCGCAATTGGTGATTTGTCTCAATGACGGCAAGAAATTAGAACTCTTATGACAGGTGAAATCGAAGCGAGTGGTGTCGAAGTTACACAATCACCTAGTGGATCCGGAAATCGTTTAATCAATACATAAGTCATGCATCGTCATTACGCTCTTTCCAAATAACTATTTTCATCCTTTATCATAAATTCGCAAATAGTTATTCATAATAACTATTGAGAAGAGAGAGCCTGTGCAGTCCTCTCGATTGCGAGAGAAATCTGTAGCAGGCCAAAAGCATCGCAGACACGAATTCATCAAGACTTTGCTAAGATATAATTTTATTTTTTAAACAGCTCGAAATAGTGCATTAGACTTACCAGTTGTGATAATTCGATTTGCGCGAGCTGTCTGAGCTTAGCAGTTGACCAGGCTCCTCGCTGTCAATTGTTTTACGTCCGTGTAACAACAGCATGTGTGCATAGTCCCTAGCTCTTACCACAAGCGCTTGGTTTTTATTTTCGTCAGATTATCACTAACAATAAGTACCTATGTATAGTTCTATGCAGCTATTGCTCGTCTGTGATTGGTCAACTTTGATCGTTAATACCTTGGTTAATTTTTGTCGTACAATCTGTTGCACCCAACCATTTTGCTCAGCATGATTTCCTCTGTCACACTTTATACTTTTTATCAGATTATTGGCGATACACCCTGTATAAACCTTGACTTCACTATGCGTACGTTCGAAATTGATTAAACCTAATAAATGCTTGATATATGGTAATCCGGATACTTAATATTTTTAAATCTGTATATTCAGATGAAGTGAATCGAATGAATTGATGAATACGGAAAGAGAACAATACAAGAATATTTTAGTTTAGGGTCGAATTCATCAACGGGATAGAATCGTTGTCCATATGCAATGTGGAAATATTTTCAAAAATGTGTATTTTCTGTCATATTTACGTAGTCAGTATAGTCTTTCTTATAATAAAAATAATTAAACATTTTCAGTCTTATATGCAATATTCTCGTGTCTTTTTATTGTATCACGTGTCCTATATCACAGTATTATCATTAGTATCACATCCACAATCAACTGATTAAACTTCAAAAATATCATTCTTAATCGAATATTGTTTTCTTTTAATCCATATTTTTCTTTTAACAAAAATATTTAATCGCTTTTTATCATCACGTCGTAGCATGATTGTCATGCATCGCTGTGTCCGATATGTAATTGATATCGCATCCGCAGATAATCGATCAGATTTATAGTACAGACGTTGGTTCTTTTATTATAATTCTTAAATACCTATAGTACAGAATATATTATTTCACAAATCAAGTTTGTCTTTTAATTAGCCCCCTTTGTCATCATTTTGACAAAAATATCCGAGAATTGTCCTTTTTTAAAAGTTGGTCTCCCATTTTGATTCAGCCAATTTGAATTTGGTAATTTTCACTTTTTAATATATATACTTTATTGATATCGTATAGATATATAAATTTTCAAAAATGGAAGCAGTAAAAGGAACTAAAGATTTAATTTTCGATATGCTCAAACTAAATAGTATCTATATTCTTGCTAAATATTATATTAACCGAAATTATTATTTGAGAAAATCTAAGTCAGACATTAGATTGATTTAGTCAATAATATGAGGCCATAGCTTTCCCACATTCACACTTATAAAATTTTATAATCACTATTATTAATACGTAATTGATTTATCTTATACATTCAAAATTAATATACATACCTATTTGTTAATTATTCGCCGAGATAGGTGGATGAACGGTGATTTATTCGCTTTTGTCCTCCGGTGTGTTGTCTCATTGAATTGTCGCCGTGTCCGATCGAATTTATTCCTCAATCGATTAGGGGTAGTTTTTTTATGACATATATGATGACGTATTTTAGGGCCCTATCACCCAGAGCGTACTGTCTATAGAGAAAATACAAGAATACCACGGCTATAAAATAAGAGCTAATTATGCGCATTACTATAACAAAGAGAATTTCGAACCTATTATATTTTTCGGAGACACGTCCTGCTTGTTCGCTGGTTATTTGAGTTGATCGACGACAAGGCGACGAATTGATCGGTATTATTTGGACTCCAGGATTAGGTGGGGATCGAGCGATTCTCAATCGGTACATGCGGAGTGGAGGCGCACTTACATTCCTATACATACAGAGGCAACACTCACACACTAAATGGTACACTCATACGTTACAACTTTAAATTCGGATTAATCGACCCAAAAATCCCTAGGTATCACTTGGATTCAAAATCGTAGCAAGAAAAAATAAAAAACCAACGCGAACCTCGTAGTGGCAACGCCAATAAAGGGTTTGAAAATAATTCTCAACGAATAAACAAATGCCGATTTAGCCAATACATAAATTTTAACCGACTACATACTAAAACTCAAGCAGTTCTGTGATTCTTATTACTATCGAAAGACAGTGACAGGATCATTTATATGCCCCAAATTATCAATTGGATTACCCAGGATTTATGCTATTTGTTGTTCAATGTTTTTGCTAGGTTCCAGAGATAACCAAATTCCTTTTTCCGCTGCCACAGTTATCGTACCCTTAGCAAACTTCATAGGTATAGATGTTCTTTCGCAAGGTTTTATAACAAATCTTTTCAATATGTTTATCAAAATAAGTTTGATCTCCATAAAAGCGAAACGATTAGCAGGGCAGCTTCTGGGACCGACACCAAAGGGGATGAAAGTAAATGGCAAAATATTATTCTTATGATTAGAATCGAAGCGTTCCGGATCGAACTTTTCCGGTTCTGGAAAATATTTCGGATCCTTTTGAAATCCCGCTATAGGAATCCAAATAGTAGTGCCTTTTTCGATGTGTATCGGTGGTGATTTTTCATCATTGGCCGGTAACTCAAAATCTTTCACAGCAATGCGATCGGTCATAACGCTCAGTGGAATAAGCCTCATGGTTTCATTCAGAACCATTTCCATGTATTTCATTTCACTAAGTTCCTCGTAAATCAGTTGACCATTTTCTCGTCCGCAAACTTCATCCACCTCTTTGCGCAGTTTCTCCTGCACTTCCGGATATATAGCTAACTGATACGTGACGAATGACATCATCGAGGCGACGATTTCGAAACCCGCGAAGAAGAAGATGAAAGCTTGACATATTATTTCGTCATATGTCAACTCTCTGTCCGGATCTTTCATTCTCGCGTGCATCAGGATGTTCAAGAGATCCGGTCGATGTATATTTTTTTCCTTGCGTGTATTTATGGTCGTTATCACAATATCACGAAAAAAGTTGGACACCTTATCGGAGACTATCTTAAATTTAAGGAACTTCATTATCTTTGGATACCATTGAAATAGGATTGTCTTCAAGCTACGAAGTGGAGTAAAAGTCGTCGCTTCTACGCCCATCATATAAAATTCATTTTCTTTATCGCGCATGCTATTCACTGTCACGCCAAATGCTGTCGTCGCTATTACGTCATTGGTGTAACGCGTGAAAACGTCTTTCATTTCAAGAACAAGCGGCTGTTTTTCCTTTTCCAAAAATTCACTGAAATCCCGGGCACATTTTGACATTAGCTCGAACATGCATTTCATTTTACTGGTTGTGAACGTAGGACTGATGATCGCTCTCATTTCCTTCCACTTGTCACCCTTCATGTTGAATAATCCACCACCTAGAAGAGGGTCGACCTCTTCCTTGACGAATCCTTTGTGATCGGGAAAGACCGTGAAGTTTTTTACTGTTAGCAACTTTACCACTTCAGGATCCCGAATCATGAAAACCGGCAACCCTTGATCGAAGATGCCGATGTACTTGGCATTTGGATGCGCGTTATAAAGTTCCATCATCGCGTCGGAAAAAGACATTTTCTTTGTAAACAGCTTCCACGTATTAGTAAGACCCGCATAAATGCTTAGAGTGGGTACACCACGTTCTTTGAAGTAATTATATTTTTTTATTTTGGCCCTTATTAAGAGCACCAAAATTATCGCCGCTCCCAAACTCAATTCGAGTATGTAATTCATCTTTATTCTTAAATCTTGTTAAAGGAAACGTGATGGGTTTTAATTGCAGTTCGTGTAATTTGCACTCCGCGATGATTGACTACAGTTAGCTTGAGACATTTACATTCGAGTTAATGCTCTCATTCTCAAGGTTATTTCTGAGCTCTAACAAATACAATTTATCTCATGGATCCCATGCAACTGTAGTTAGACGTACTGATGCGGAGCTGCTGCGATTATGCTTTTATATGTGAGTGGAAAATGGAGGGGCTTTCCCGTGGACGAAATCCTGTTGACGGCCAATCAGTATGTTCGTGCGTATTACTATTGTTATTATCATGCATAAGACTCGCAATTCCAGTGTTTAGTTTCGTAGCTTTTGTCTCTGCATATCATAACGTCACATTTAAGATGATATTTTATCTAAACCGTTATAACTCATGAGAAATCTCTTTTTATCTTTATTTTGTAAGTTTATTTATCGACTGAGCAAAATCGCTGTAACAATTTCTACTATTACCTACTGATGGTACTTTTTCCAATGGTTCCCCTCCTAATTTTTGACGTGACTGTATAGTGCGATTAGCTGAATAATCGCCCCTTACACTTGTCGGTTGCATTAAGCTGCCGAGATCAAAGCCGAGACACGTACATAGAATCATGCAAATGATTGCCTAGAATCGGGCAAATCAAGAACGAAAAGTATTCAAGTAACTCAGGTACCTTAAACATACAATATTTGAGTTAAGATAGTCACCACGTGAGAAACTCCTGAATACCCTAGCCAAAATTGTATATGGGCCCTAACCGGGTACAACCTAGATTTCCCTACTTTTTTCGAGCCCTTAACTAGGAAAACTACCTAGCGCCCGACCAGAAATGTAACGCATGGCTTGTCCAGCCACTATTTGTGTAAAACTGTCTAGGTCCGTAGATAGTTTTCCTAATCAATTCCTTATTACCCATGTGGAAATGTACGATTGATAAAGAAAATTTTTTTAATTGTTTTGATATTTATTATATATTGGGTTGAGATAATAAGTTCGTAGCGTTTTTAAATAAAAGTCTGATAAAAACGCTACGAACTTATTCCCCAACCTAATAGAAAGAAAATGTAGTTGATATATTAGCAGTCACGTGTTATTAAAACAACGTTGAAAAATAGGTGTGTAGGTTTACTATCTGTGCTGCCGTGAACAGAATTTGAACATGCGATTGTCGGGATGCTCAAATTGAGGAATGTGACACTCTTCCCACTGAACCACCGGCTTAATTTGTACATGCTGTTTTGATCAGAAGTGATAATTATCACTATTTGTATATATAAATATCGTAAATTTTACAGAATTCCCCTGAAAATATAATTCCTGTATTCATTATAAGCCTTAATCAATATGTGATAGAATAAATGTCAGAAACATAATTTTACCGAGTATTTTTAAAAGCACTAATAGTAGTTCTTTATTTCCAATGTGTACCCTTTCGGGTTTTTACATATAGAATCTTCAACTTATTTCTCCCCTTTTATCTAGCTTAACGCTTATCCTAAATAATCTATTCCTTCCTCCTGTCACTCGCTCTTTTTTGCCATTCTCTTAAATTCCGTTATGTATTTAGAAAGGACGATTACAGGTTTTCCTGTGCATAACGCCTTATTTATCACCATTCCCTATTACACCCTTCACCCGTCAACCACTCTTCCAATCCCTCTACCAATTCCCTTCTTATCACCCTATACGCCTCTCCTAATTCGCACATATGAACTAAGGTCTTCTCCCTCCTACATAGTCGACACTTGTTATTCTTGAAACCCTTGCCCGACTCTCTTTCTACACTTCCACACCTCATCCTTGCCCATGTTTCTTTAATTTCACTACTCATCTTCTTTTTTCCTCCCACTATTCTTCTATTTTGACGCTATGCTTCCTGGCCGTCTATTTTAATTCCAATCGTGCTGAATTTCCTGCTCCGTCTTTATTTTTATTCCTCTTTCTATTTTCTTTTCTAGTTGTTCTTTGGTTCCGCTCCTTATCGTTTCCCATATCTCATCTTCCCCAATTTCCTCCATAGCTGCTTTTAGTTCCTTTTCCCATTCCGATGGATTCCCTTTTCTAATTCCCCTGGCTTCCTCCTTTAAACAAATCTTTGGCCACCCATCTTCGTCCATACCCATGATCTCTCCAACCCTTGCTGTTGCCCTCTTCCATAGTTCCATACCGATTCCCCTTCCCTTATAAAAATATTCAGAGAAATATATATACTCGTCTATTTCCTTGAAATTGACATTTTTGCGATCAATTATTTATTGAGTTTTTTCCTTATGTTGAATGTTAAATTGCAAAGTAATACAAGATAACGATTTTTTAAATTATTTTTTAATAACTTTTTTAAACAATACATAATGTTCATCCACTAAGTATCCAAATAGCATGGGTTTATCAATACGCACGACCCCTATACGTTAAAACCTAAGTTATTTTAGCCCTGGCTCAAAAAGACGAGGTCTACATCTTCATACACATATAATAAAATGCAACAGATTTGTCAAAGTTTATTCGGTTTTTCAGTTTTTGTGGATAGCTAAAACTAAATTTCTGAAGAAGCTGAATAAGGAGCATCTTCGTTTGTACGAGGATGAAATCCTTGTCTAAATAGCTTCTCGATCCATGTCCCCAGGGTGCGAATACGTAAAAACGAAAGTTTGCTAAATTCCTCAGAAATAACCTCTCGGAATTGAAGACTTCAGGTTTTTCAAAGCATAGCTCATCTCTGCGGATCGCTGTGATCGGTATCCATACATTCATTCCCATGAGTATCGGGAAAGGTTTGTCGCCGTTACGAGCTGGTGGAAGAACGCGTGGTGTTGTATACAATACGTGTTCGATGAATGGGAACGGTTCGTGCAACTTTAGTATCTCTTGGACGACCTTGTCCAGGTACGTCATATTTTCCAAAAACTCATAAGATATCTGCGGAACGTGTTTGTTTATAACCTGGTCTGCTTCCTTCTGCAACAGTTCGTGAATCGGCTGCTTGTTCCCTATGTTGTATATTATTGTGAACAGTAGCTGTGTGTTGGCTGTGCTGAACATGAGAAATATGTGGAGTCGAGCCATGATATCTTTCGTATTTAATTCACACGCTCCTATCTCGTAGTCTCTCGCCATTGTTGGGTAATCAATCAAATTTTTCGAAATTTGTAGTTGCCAAGGATCTCGTAAGTCGATTATTTTCATCACGAGGTTTTCGAATGACTTGAATCTTTTTCGAAAAGGGAGTATATGGGAAATGATTTTTCAAAGATTGGATAATATCGAATAAACTGTACCTTAAGGAATCCATTTTGGAAGCACAGACGCTACGATAAGGTTGCTCGTGTTTTCTCAAGAGTCGGCATGTGCCTTTCGTGATTTCTAAAGAGGGTATTCAGGGCGCAACCGAATATCAACATGACCGCCAGATCTACCATGATTTTCGCAAATCGATGGACCGTGTTTGTCTTGTTCGATTCATAATACTGCATTGAATCCGCAAATTCTGTTCACAACTTTTGAACGTGAGTAAAATAGTTTCTAAAATTTTTATTGCAATATCTGCTGATGCATTTCTCTCCATTTGCCATCTTGTAAATCGAAGAAAGTGGGTGTGATTGTCAGCGAGTAGTATTTTTATCAAAAGGGGAACCTTTATAATGAATATTAAATAGGTGAAGAGGTAACAATCGAAATATAGTGCATCGACTGGTGCCTTTTTGTAACAGCGTATACCGAATTCCACCTACAAGATTTGATCGAATAGTAAAGAAAATTTATTTTCAAATATTGGAGCTGGTGTGATATATGTTACTCCTTTAGTCTTCCGATAAGAACAAGGCATTGTATGGCATCCTGCAGATTAAATCCAACAAGAGTCCAAACACTGATATCAGAAGCGTAACAAGAGTATCCATCTCTGAAAAAAAGACGGTAAAATATTATCGACTACAAAATGTGATTTGCAAGGAAAAAGTAATTAGAATGACACGTTGTGAATTTGTTCATTGTCTGATTTGTCACATTATCATAAAGAAAATTTCAAATTTTGAAAATAATTCTTTCGCTCAAGAAACAACGAACATGTACACGAACCAAAATAGTGTATTGTGTATCGAAGACGTAAAGAGGGTTATTCTGAGGACTGTGAAGTTTGCCGCACGAGCGAATCGAGAGCGGCATTCACGTGAGTCAAATTATATCCTTTCCCCTTGATGGGCACGAGATTTTTTGTCCGGCTCGATTTAAAAAGTGAGCATCGACTGGTCTAGGTTAAAACCGATAAAAAAAATTATTTCACGAATTTTTGAATAAAAAGAATTTTTAAACCTGCTGTAGCGGGCGCAAGATTTTTTATATGCCTGCTTGCGAAGTGCGCAATCGTCACCGGACTGCAATTAGCCACTTTACACTGGGTAGACAGCCACGAAAACGAGCGTCTTCAAGGAGGGTCGGGCAAAAAATTATTTTTGACGACAAAACATTTTCTTGTATTCGGTAAATTTGTATTCAAGAAAATTTGTATTATTTGGGTTGTAAGAAAATATGGGACAAATATCAATATTATAATTCAATGAGAACTTGCATTTTGATCAACTAAAAATAAATTTGTCATTAAGCACTACTTTCATCTCTTTGCAAATAATGAAGTAATGCATATTCAATTAATCTTGTGTAATAGGTCTGCAATCAGTTATACATTGTACTGTTGGAGTCACGTAGCTGGAGACTGTATCCGTGATTTGTATATCCTTCGCCAGAAATGTACAAGCTAGGAATTTTAGCGAGAAATATTTAGGATCGCGAATCAGAGTCAGTAATACACAACAGTGAAACTACAGCGATCCACGTATTGATATTATCATCTTGTAGTATTCACTATTTTTTATTAATACAGTTAAATGTCAGTAAGCAAATAGACCGAGAACTTATAACGTGCAATACAGATGGCACAGTTAGTATGTACGTACATTTCTATCCGTGATTCCTATGGTACAGCTCTGTACGTATGGAGAGAATAAAGATAAAAAGATGTAGAATACAAAAACTAGACTTATTATCCGAATAAAAATGTAATTCTTATTTTGATCGTTTTGGCTTCTTCTGGTAGTACGAAGATATAATTGGTTATTAAGTAATCATTAATAATCTTATTTAGACATTTCGAGTAATTACATTCTGTGTCAAAAAATAGGTATCACTTTGTTCATAAAGGGTCTGATTTCGTTCACTTCACAATCACCTGGTCGTTTCATAAATAAGTCTTGATAATTCTGATCTCCTTCTTTCGGCCCGGATGTATAGTAGACCTATTTGTTGTGTATTCTAGGCTGAAACAGAAGTTATATGTACTATTGTTGTACGGGGGAGAAGAACAAAAAAGTAGGAAAGCAGAAGTTATTTTTGGACTATGGAAATGTTACACAAGTTTTTAGATCGTGAGCAATTCGGTTGTGTCTTTCTGTTACTGGTTTCATGCCATATGTTGTTCGAGCCATATTCTACTGTTTTTTGTGCACTTGATTAGAAGAGGATTATTTCCTTTTTAGCCATGAGAATTAGAATCAAATAAATATTTTTTGCGGTTTTGTGAGTTTTGCGCATTTTTTACATACTTGGAATACAGACAATAGCAAACACGTATAAGGATGGAAATTCATCCAATGTAAGTCCCAGACAGTCGGTAGTCTCTGTAAAAGCCTCCGAGCCAAAAAATAAGCCCTGTTTTGATTCTTTTTAGTTCTTGGCTGTAAGAGAACAGGATTTTTAAGTTCTGTTTCTGAGTGAAATTCTCAACAAATAGGCCCAGATTCAGGCCAAAAGAACGAGATTAGGCCCATATGGACTTCCTGAGTCAAGCAATAAGTATATTGCTTCAGTTGTTATGGGTCTGATTTAATTGATTTCGTGATCAAAGTCTACATAAAATTGTAATTAAATAAAAACTTGTTCAGTTGAAAGCTCTAGTTTTTCGAATAATAGGAACTGACATTTATTTTGCAGAAAGTTGATATTCTTACCAACCGGAGCTTTAAACTAATAAATTTTGTATCCACGTGAGATCCTTTTTATCTGCAAAAAGGTCTATTTTAAAATGCAAGTCGGAGACTATAGCTAAGTTTGCGACCGAAAATCGATTTTGAGATTATTACTTTTTATTATTTTATTACTATTCAACATTCATCTAGCTATATTTGTAGCTCGGAAAAATGGTCGAAATGACGCGAAACGGTGGTTTTCTGAGTTAATTCACTGTAGGACTAAATTTCTGTCTTTCAGATATCCATAGAATATTGTTTTACCTAATCTGCTCATAATACTATGTTTAGGATATAGAGGTTATGTGAAGCTACAAACAAGTGTATGTTCAAGCTTTAAAAGTTTATTTTAATGGGATAATATTAAACCTTGAAACTAAAATTTCATGACGGATTGTAAAATGTATGACCTGGACATGGACCAATATTATTAGTTACACACTGTTTTATAGTACCGTACACGTGCAACTCAATTCATCAACTGGAAGTTGATTCATTTTTTTTGTTCCTTTGAACGTTGCCGTCATCATCTAACCGAATAACATAAATCATAAATCACTTTAAATTCTATACTAATTAATATAATTTCATGCAACATGGTACAGAAGCATTTTATGAAGTCTCCTAATATGCTACCAAAGGAGACCTTCTATCATTGAAAACTCACAACTGTAAAATAGTCAGCTGGGTCTTCCCTCGGCAGATGAGCTCTTCTCAAATGTCACTCTTAACAAGACGCACCCTAAATGCGTAAGTGATGAACTTTATCGTAAGCATCCCTATGAATAGAAATGCCAAATAACATTATCGCCATTTAAATTCAGCGTATATCGTTTGCTTGAAATACACCTATCCCTTATCCGGGTGTTATCTCGAGACATAAATTTAAGAGGAAAAAGATAAGTTTTCCGAAAATCCCTGGAGGCACGACAAGAAGTCGGAAAGTGCTCCCTTAACTTAGGCGAAGCATCTGATATAATGTAAACAGACGAGCTGTTTTCGTGGGTTAATCATTTGAAGCACAAATTTCCATAGAAAAACAGGTGCATCTCTACTCGCGGAGTAGACGTTTTTCGGCAGACAACAGCTTTCGGCAGTTTCTGTCTAGCCAACGTATCTTTACTTTGTTCTTATTTAGGTAGAAATTGCCAATGCTTTGTTAATCGAACTAAGTCTGGTCTAATTTTGGTTTGCCAATCTTTGCTAATCTGAGCTTTGGTTCAAGATTTGCAAAAGTCTAATTTACCAAGATTTAGCCAAGCCTCGATATTCCAATTCTAGTCAAGTAAGAATAGCCAACCGTGATCCAAATTATTCTACCTTTTCATGAATTTATTTAAGTGTTTTAATCGATTTACAATTTATTCTTATACAACATTCGATCAAAAAAACGATCGATCTAAAAACCATATTACAAAATTTAAAGAGTCTGTTACACAAAGAAATGGAAACGTGTAGTAGATGATGAAGAAGTGACAGCGAAAGTGAAAATACACAAACGATACAACACGAAACTTATAGTGAACATTTATGCATTGCTCTATTTATTACATATGTAACTAAAACAGTTTTTTTAAAACGCTTATTTGATTATTCAAAATTTATAGATGAAAATTAATCGAGCTAATTTTGTTTATCGGCTTTGGCAATTTTCTGTATCAAGGCTTGAAACAGTCCTGGCCAATCCGCCTACCAAGGCTTGGGTCGAAAATTGATAGTCAAGCCATGATTCAACTAAGTTTGTACCAGCTTTAGATCGTTTAAACGTTACTTATAACATTATAAGTGCAAGCTCAGTTCCAGCTTGGCCCATTCGTTGATTCCTACCTGGGCTCTTTCTCTTTCTCTCTTTTTATACCTCCCCTCTTCTCAGCTTCCCTCGATATATCCTTTCTCTACCTTTCATCCTTCTCGACTCTTCTTATGTAGATCCCCTTTTTAGTTCTTGCCTGATGTTTATCTATGGAATTCTGTTTTCCTTATATTGACATGTTGCCTCTTCTACGAGGGAGTCAAAGTAATGATTTTTCTCCAAGGATAAGCGAGTTTTTCAGTGATTTCCCTTGCCGCGCAAACGGCGTGGAGATAACGTCATATCAAGATTTCAAGAAAATTTTAAAGATAGTCAACGACGCGTTTCACTAAGGCTGGTTAGGTTTTCATCCTGATGAGGGAATTATCTTCTGGAAATAAGTTGATACATATGTATGTAATAAATAAAGTATTGCCTAAGAAAATCAGCCTGGTAGGATCTCTTTTCCTGTAGCTTCCGTCGCGATAAATATTTATTATCCAAGATACAGTCACGTTATGTCACTAAATATTTATTATAGACGTTCATAGATAGGATCTTCAAATTGCGCGCCTTTATTTTTTGACACGTCGTCTGGGAACTCGACAAAAATTAATTTTAAAGTTCGCACCTTGATCGATCTCAATTTATATGCGTGAAGTTTTATTATCAGCATCGTTCCGTTGCTCACTGGGATATACGCTGGGAATACGCAATGGCGTAACGCGCCAGGTTGAACATTTAATATTATAAGGAGTACAAAAAAAATATCCAAAAATGTATTTAAATAGCTCAAGTTACCGAGCATATTTTATTATGTGCGTTGGAAAAGTTTAATTGAAAAATGTGTACAATGGGCCATCCAATTTATCTTTATTCATTCAATTTTTGTCCTATTATACATACATTCAGTGCATATTGTCAGAGGTGCATTTATTTTTAGCCATTCAAACTGTTTGTTACTTCCTTTCATTTCGTTAGCTTTTTATTGTCTTCTGTTTTACTTCATTAGAACCACATATATTTTTACGTTACACCATAATGTAAAAAACGAATGGCAGCGTGTGTTGCTCGTCGTAGCAATTTGGAATATTTAAAGTGAAGCTATTCGCAACGATAAAGTTCATCCTTGTAATAACCATGAGAATATCCTCATTTTTTAATTATTCCCAACTACTGATGTACTACGCCGTTGCGTCAGCTTTCCGTACTCGACTTGTTTACAAGTAGCCGGTTAATACAGCGATATTATAGATTGCATCGTTTCTGCAATGTACCTTGTAGAACTGAAAGTGTCGTCGTCTTGTGAACTTCCTAAAGCCATCCGAGAGTATCGGTTTAATGAATTTTAGATTTTAAGTTATTAGTTACTAACTTCCGTCCCATTAGTTATTAAAACTCAGCATCTTCTTTTTCCTCTCCAGACTTACCTCCCCACTCTCTTCTCTTCTTCAAATCTCTACGCCCAAAGCAATCTACCTTCTCACAATAGATACGCAAAACTTTTCCTCTCCGGTGTTACTCACTTTTCCAAAGGTCGATCTTGCCTCTGCCTGACCTGAATCTTGCTATGTCTCCAGGCAGAAATCAATCGCGATAGCAACATTGTTTACTGCTACATTTCATGTTTTTCTTCTCCCAAGATCGCCAGTAAAGAGAATAGAAAATAAATATATACTTTGCTAATCGAATCTTGTTCGAAGGGTCATACCCGACACTTGAACTGTTCTTATTTAAGAGCCATGAGGTAATGCGATTCTACTGGCATTCGTCCCGGGTTTAGTTTAGCTTCCGGATATTGTAGTTTAGTATAATTAAACGATCGAGGAACTTAGGTGAAGTGAAGTTCTATCGTAATTTTATGAAGAGTCTTGGTCGAAGAGATTGCAATTGTACTACCCTTCGTTTCTACGTTAGATATTCTTTGCTATTCCACTATTAATATTTTTGGGGTCATGTTTCTTCAATTTTTTTTTGCATTCGAATTGTGATGTAATGGGTAGCAGGCTCTGTGCTTGAGATGCGTTCTAATATTGCGAAACAAGGCTCTTTATTTAATTATGATCGCAAATGACCTCAGATAAGTTCGTTTGACCGTGTAATAATATTTCGTGACTTTCTTTTTAGGTGTATTGCTAATCGAATGAATGGTCAACTTACATCTCTGTAACTTGCTTATAACATTGCTTATATCAGTCTACTCACAATCCCTGAAGCTGTAGGTTTGAATTACTTGTTCGTAGCTATAAATAATTTATCAGGATCTTTTTTGCTTGTTACATTCATATATCTCGAAAATGTGGATGGCACAAGAAGATACCTGGGTTTTACTTTAGAAAAGGCACTACTGATATTTAGAAGTTGATGTGTTAATCAGGTCTGTAATGTTTAGTTGCAAATCTCACGTTGTCTTACTTATGTACTATATTCTTAAATTCGAAAGAAGGTGTGTTCTATGAGCAGCACTTTGCGTGTTACTCGTTAAACTGTCTTTCCTAATCTTATTATTAGAGGTAAGTGATATTGCTGACCTTAACGAATTAAAAATGCAGTATGATGTACTTTTTCTGTATTTTTTTTTTTTGAGAAATTTTATCATTAGACTTGGTATAGGCTGCGAAACCTCAGCTACTGGCTCGACAGAACGGCTATGCTTTTTTACGCAAAGCTGTTTCATAGTTCTTTATTGTAGACTTTCTTAATGCTGCCAAAGTCATTTCTAAACTCTGCAGACCCATTTTTCTATAAAAAGGTATTGAATATACTTTCCCTGCTAATGAGCATTGATGGTTCACGTGCGGATGTCCTTTCGAAAAGGAGCAGGATAAAAGCAAATCAAGAGTTGGCATAAGTCTTGGAGATTTTTGGACAAGAGACAATTCGGTATCAAGGCGGATTTGGCTTATTTGGTATTATCAATATAATAATACCTACCGCTCCATCGCGTTGGGTTTTGAGTAATGTTCTGGGTAGCAAAACGACACGAAGTATATAACTGCAATTTTCCTCAATTGAACTGAAAGGAAATGTGTTTAGTTTGTAGCATCCGTATATTAACTAGAGACTGGCTGGGCCCATAATTGCCAGCCATTGATAAGAAAACCGTGTGAAGTGCTGGTTAGGGCTTTTTCCGACGTCGGGCGTGTCTTATCAAATTTCTACACGAGCGTGTCATCTAACGGAAGAATGATGTACTACAATTATAATCAAAAGAACAAGCCGAGAAATATTATTCTTACCGGACATCGTATAATCTTGCATCATGTGTTTTAGATGAAATTGATACGTTATTATTTACATACGATTCAGATGAATTTCGAAAATTTGTCTTTACTAATAGAATTTCGCGTTTGCACAGTGGATATAATTGTGTGAAGTTTTATGCATAATTTTAGGGAACGTTAAAAAATTGAAATTAAAGAATGTTCAACGTATAGCTTAAAGGTGGATTCACACATTTCAATACCATTCAGTACCAATTCCTTTCGGTACGTCGTATAACGCCACATAGGCACGTGAACATCTGATTTCAGATACCCCAGTAACATGATTGTTCAGCATCGTCTTTTCAGTGAAAAATATTGCAGATCACTGTCCGGGCACGGATGACAGGAACGGTAAGGTACTGAGAGGGTAGCTGAAATGTGAAGAAAGTCCTATTAAGATTTATAAAATAGGTTTGGAAATATGTGAATCAGCTTTGAAAATGTTCTTTCAAAAATTGTTTAATTTTTTATTAATGTTTAATTAACCCGTTGCGGTTATCGCTGTTTTTAGCACCTTCTCAGGTTTTCGTGGGTCGTTTCAGACCCAAGGCATGTTAAAACTGAAATTAAATCTGATAAATTTCCTGTACATTCTTGAATAATTCTCCTTTAAGGGCACATCATGAAGATTGCAAAAAAATGTAATAAATATTTTTATTTTAGTGATAAACACACCCACCTCCCGGAAATGCAGACATTTACTAAAAAATTCATAACTTTTGAACAAATTGAGATATTTAAATTTTTAAGTTGCATTATAAAGTTCAAGAAGCGTATTTTTAAGAAAAAAGTCACGAACTCGATGGGAACTAAAGAAATGCTTAAGTTTGAGGTGTCAATTAGCGCCTTTTTCGAAAGAGGAAATTTCAAGTTTCAAAAAATAACTCGATATATTTCGATGCATACAAGTTTTATTTTTGTAGAAAATTATACACATTCATGAAGAAATATAACAATATTTTCTCGCCATTTTATCATCTTATAATTACAAACAGTCTCTGCAACATGTGTAACGGTGTTCTTCGGAAACGGCCAAGCTATACTTGTTACAAAATTGGTTCGTTTTTACGGAATGTACTCTTCGCGATGCTATAAGAGATGAAAAATCAATATGTGACTCAAAAAAAGAAAAATTTTTCGAAAATTCTCATAAACTTCATGAAAATTAAAAAATTTACCTTGCCACTCAAAACGCGTTTCCACTAACGTTAACGTTATCGTGGGTCGTTCAGACCCAACGCAAACTTGCCCTGTTCACAATGAAGGTCAGGCTGTCACTGGAAAAACGTGATTCAGTACAGAAGGTTGTTTAGTCCTAAAGTTTTCTTAGGGTGGGGCTAGATATTTCCAGGCTACACGGATTCCGAGTAATGAGACAAAATAAAAATGCCTTGGGTCTCAAACGATCCACGATAACTGAATCGGGTGAAATGTACGCTAAGTATGTATTACATTGCGTACTGCTTTCACACGTTGTTGCATTATTAGTTAATTAAGTAGTAATTGCGGCATGAATAAAATTCCAATTTTCGATGTAACATCATACGGTAGCTTTGACCAAATAGAAAATATTTGCTTTAATTAAGATTTTTTGTAATTCGACAATTTGAAATGCGTTTTAACTAAAGGGGCAATTTCTTTTTCGTGTTTCAGTTGATCTTCTACAAATGTTGGAGTTCAACATGACAGTGTCTTTTCCGGCAGCTCCTTTGCTTACAGTGATCTTGGCTCTTGTGGGTAAGTCACGCTTTATTTATCCTTTATTTATCTTCAAGTCTACTTATTGACGAAACTAGATTATCAAATAATTGGAAAATTGCCTTAGGTTTGTTGATTCCGTGGATTTGTCTTTCAGCCAATATATACTTAATATATCTTAATCTCAATTTTATCTTAAACATGCAGTTGTTGCCGCCAAGAAGAATGATTTAATTTTTATTTTATGTGCTGCAAAAATATATCATTTTTTTATTGGTACATGGCATTATATGGTGTCAGATACAAAAATTTAATAGGACAGTAAATTTGTTTGAAAATAAGAATTTTCAACATAATTTTTTGTCACAATCTCTTTCAAAGCACTTTATCTTCATGTTAAGCAAAGGCGAATCTCTCTCGCTCTCCCTCATAAGTATATTTATAAAATGTTTGGTATATGAAAATAGCGATATGAGAATATGGGGTTCCAAGGGCTGGCACGTTCTCAGTAGTTGTGAAACATTGAAGGGCTTTTTACTAAATCTGAGGTCCCTAGCTAGGACTTTGACTCGGTTACAAAGCTCATTGGTCGGAACAGTTAACTGAGGATTCTGCATAAATTTCTGATGAAGGCGCAACAGTTGGGCAACCCGTTTCGAGCCCATTTAGCAATCCCAACGCTCGGCACCACGACGCCCATTTCCATTTCAAGCGGTATCTCTCATCCCGATTCACACCGCTACTCTCCACGACCAACCGCTCTTTTCAAAGTGTCATATTACGTAATCCGCCGTTTGCAAGTAGAGTTTTTCTACTACGTGACATTTTGCGATTTTCAACGAGGATACTCTTCCCACTTTCCATCTTTGAAATTATTTTCCCTCACATTTCGACGGATATACATTTTTTTCATTGATTATCCTTTCGATTATCCTTCCTGACTTGCTTCTCAGTCTTTTGGCATATATATTATCAGATATAGATGACTCATTGATTCAAGATAATTTATCAATTTTTTTTAGTAAACTTATAAGTTCTTACAACATATTTTTTAAAGTATTTTTAATTATGAATATATCGAATAATGACAATAATAGATATAATTGTTTATTCGGCTTATAAATCTCTGCATTGAGGCAAAAATACTCTTGTATTGATTAAATTAGCATCGGCGTGTGGTAATACCAATTTTGAAATAAAACAATAAAATATTTGATAATCCCAAACTTTTTTGGCTATTGAACCGAACAACTGCTGAGGGAATAAAAAATTGCATTATACAGCTGCGACTAAAAATGATCCTCCTAAACACTATTATAAATCAATGCTGCTATACTATAAACAGGAAGGCCAGTATTACTTGCTAGTGTATTAACCAAAAATTCAATCCAGTAGATCGAAAATTCACCGTGTAACGCTTGTGGGATATAACAAAGAATTAAACTATAGTTCTTTTTTATAAAATTTATAAATTTCGTCCCCATATCTTTTTCATAATCTAATTTTTTTTAGATCTGGCTTTGCCCTTTTTTTTTAAATACTCAACTAATTCTTAAATGTTTTATGTCTTGTTTTTCGTTGGTACAAAGCAACACTTGAACTTTTTATTGTCTGACAGAATCTTTAATCGAAATTTATCTCTATAGTCGACTCCCTCTAACGTCGGCACTTGCCAAATTGTAAATTCCTCGCAACTTATCAGCAGCAACGGCGACTGATTTCCCCACATTGTTAAAACGATGCGTGGCTTTACTGCGCGTTACCGTGTTCGTTGACAACAGTTGACGAGCGTTGGTCACCATTTACATATTGTCTTTCCCTGAATTATCCCTGTACAGGCTAGGTGAAAAAGTTATCTACTTCGTGCTCCATTCTGAGACTCCGCAGCCCTGATTTATAGAAATCAAAGGGACTTGAATGTATTTTGACTGCACAAACTGTTTTAACTACGGATAATTAGAATTTCTTTTATTCTCTTATTCTGCGAAATGTTTAATTACACACACATAACCATATTTTGTATATATTTTTCCATTGATTCCGCTTACTGGCTTTTGTTCTTGTTAACTTACAATTTTTTATCAGATCGCTGTTCGTAAACAATGATGTCTAAGGAGCAGCATGTTCTTCGCTGCGCACATATCTAATTTATTCGTTACATACCTACAGTATTACGTTATTGTAGGCGACCAAGCGATTGCGCGAAATCATACGTCTTTTGCTATGATACCATTATTCACTTTTAACAAGGAACGATGAAGCTCAGGCTCACTACTTCTATATGCGGGATTTTCAAACCAGCCGCACGTAGCGGATAAATATTCGATCGTCTAGTTTTTTAGAATTTTATTCCGCGAACCGCTCTAACATTCCCTTATAACGAGGTACTGTACTAACTTTATTTCTCTCGTTATTTCCTGTTCCTCGCACAGCATCCGTTTCTTTCTTTTACTACTTACAGACCTGTAGGTATAAATGTGTTCTATGTTGCTGGTAGACTAAAGGGACACATTTTACCTACAGATCTGTTAGGGTCGAAGTTTATCCAACCCATTATTTAATTTTAATATTATTATTTCACTGTACGCAGTCGAAACGTGAGGGTATTATCGACTTTCATAAATCTTATAACCGAGCATATTTGCTTTATATTTATCGTTGCTTAAGATTGGACACAAATTAAGATGAACCTCTAAAGAGACCTCTCTCGAGTAGGCTCTCGAATGGGAAGGCCTTAGTGAGATTGTGTCTCTTTGGATCTTTGGCTTGGCGAGACATCAATACCGGTGTTGGAATAACAGCTGGTCATGGTCCAGCAGAATAACGGGATGTCCTTTAGGGTAAATTCTAGAGTGACAGCGGCAGGTATCGGAGCGGATGATGGATCCGGGAATAAAAAAGGTTGTCCGCATTGTTTTCAAATTGATTGTTCAGGAGGAAGTGAAGAAGAAGAGCAAAGGTTTTGGATCCGTGTAGCCTTCCTGCTCGTATTGGCGTCCGAATATGAAAAGTCCGCTTGCGAGGCATAAAAGTGATTTTATATATTAACTTTTTTTTTCATAAAGTCCAGTTCGAAAGATCAGATTCTGGTTCTCTTTTCCCTACAATGAGGCACAGAACTGAAACGAGGTTCAGGGACCACTTGAGTGGAGTAATCAGTCGGCTGGTGAGAGGAAGGCTAAACGATTTTGAAGCGACGAGCTCGCTTTTTATATCCTATGGGTTGAATTTGAATAGAGAATGCATTTGCGAAACAATGAAAAGTGCAAAGCAAACTGCAGCAATCGTGAATTGAAAATATTTTAGATAACTTCAACCAGTCTAAGTCTGTGATTCAGCGGACACTCAGTGAGCGTACCTATAATATCTTTGCACTTTGAGTATAGAAAGAAATCCAGGAAAATAAAATGAAAATAAGGATGCATTCAGCGAAACAAAATTTTGAAAAGGTATGGCATCGTAGGTACATTAAAATAAATAAATATTTTCACATACCTTAAACTCCAGCTAGCTTAGAATCTCCGAGAGATCGAGTCTAGCCATGTCTCAGTTCTTTTAAGAGGAAGTATTGCCACCAGTTGCTCCCGTGACCAGTGTACGACAAAGGAAAATGGCAGCAGAAGTGGCGAATTTCCGGTTGTAGGTGATGTGTATGGGGCTTTATGGTAGAAGTACAAGAAGGAAAGGAAGCCATGGGGAAGTTGTTATCTGGAGTAATGGGTTCCGGTTCCTGTGTGGCTTCCTGCCCTCCATCCGTCATCCCGCTCTCCAGTCGACCTGCTTTTTCCCTCTCCTTTCAACCTCCAGTTTCTACCTTCAATCTCTACGAACCGTCTTCCTACCACCGCCACCTCCTTCTCATTTTTGTTCTCCTTCCACTCTTCTCTTCCATTCGGATTCCTCTTTGATTCTTTTCCTCCTTGCTCACTCCCCTACCCGACACACATACAATTTTTGGCTTCTTCCATCTTACCTTAAACATACATTTCTTATTTAGCCTTTATCTGTTTTTATTTTTCATTTTTTTCACTTGACCTTTTTTCTTCTGTTGTTTCACCGTTCCTCGAAAAGAGCTTCACTCTGAAAAGGATTACAAAGAATCAAATATTTGCCATATTTTTGAATACGACTTGCCGAACTTCATAGGATTTATTCATTTCAATTCGAGTGGAATTCGCTCGTGTCTTAGCGGGGAAATAATAAAAAAAGTAAATCATATCCGAAATTTTCGCTAAGTCTTTATCAAATTATCTTCCCTGTCAAACTCTCGTTTTTTTCTTCCGAGCTTTAGTGGTCAGACCTGAAATTATCAGATCGGTACAGCGTCAGGCTGATATTTTTAATAGTCGACAAGGACAAACTTTTATGTCAAAATAGTACATCGATTTCAGTTTGTATCTATGTATACTGGAAATTTATCAAGTCGATTAGATTTGGTATGCGAGGTTAGCGTTGTAAAAAAATCTCAACGCCGTGTATGACTCACACCCTCGTGAATCGTTCAACTTCTTTGATAGATTGGGCGCACTTGTGTGCCCAGTCACATCTTTCTTATTCGCTAATAGCCGAGGTACTTTTAAACCAGAACGCGATACGGCAAATTCGTGTAATATTGAATTTAGGGGGACCATAATGAATTTGATTGAGGGAACACAGACCCCTTGGCTGTGTCGACTTTATGCAATTACCAAGCTCGAAGTACCCCTTTTGCATAGAAACTATCGAATCTGCATTACGTGCTTGCACGAGATTTCACTTTTTTTTTTACTTGCACGTTCTATAAACTCTAAAAAAATGTATTCTCCAGAAACATCTCGAATATCGATCTGACGATACGTGGATGTAATTATCGCTAGTTGTAGCTCCGATGACTAAGTTAGAGACAGGAAGTTAAGAATCTGTGCTATGACAATCGAGATTATATCAATCAATAAGCAATTCATTTTGAAGATGAAGGTCGTATACGGTAGAGTAATTAGAATCTTATTATAGGGCCACTTTTGGAACTCTAAGAGAATTAAATTCTAAGAAATAGTGGTCCACCATCACAGCGAAAATTTTTCACCCACTCCATGTATAGAAAATAGGGAAATCTTTATTTCTGTAGAAGAGTGTCTCTCCGCTCTCGCTATATGACCGAACAGATGATCGTACTAAAGGATCTAAGTGGGGAGAAGGTTCATGATGAAAAGCGGGGAAGTGGCCTTAAAGCAAGAGGCCTTGTAGCGCGACTCGCCTATATGTATACCCTTTATTATTCGTATTAACGACATAGGATTAGATTGTCTTTCTTTTCGTCTCACATTCGTTTTACATGCAAAGGTTGTCATTTAGTTAAACATTAATAGCGTTATTGTAAGATAAATATATCCGCAGGACTGTACACAGTGTATTGTAATTTACGTAATGTAAACGTATCGTGAAATTTCATAAACAATGAGGTAATGAAAGTGCATCTGACATTTTACTAGGGTGTTCCTAGCAGATTATTTTGCGTTAGGGTACTTGGACCGGATTTCGGTCGTTCATAGTTTATCCATTAGAAGCCATTATCTTTCATAAAAGCCCAGTCCGATATCCCCCAAAAAAATAGTATGCGTGTCTATAATCCTAAGCAACCCTTGTTCCCGGTATATGTTATCTAATCTTTGTACATAATATAATAAGTTCTTATTTGTCCCGTGCTTTCTAAATCATATGAGTGCTTTGTTCTGAACCTGTAAAACCTCTGTTACTCATGTCGAATATCCTCCTCAGTACAATATTATGGTCCATACCTAGTTTTACTTTTAGGCTAGAAACGTTGAATAGAAACGTCAGTTTGTAGTTAATTATCGTACGGAAGTCACGTGAGAGAATTGAAAAGTCTAAATTTATGTTGATTTAATTTCAACCAAAAAAATTCAACAATTTTAGATTGAGGAAAAATAAAAAACATTCATGGAAATCATCTTTCGGAAAGTAGTATTGTACGATTACGTTTACGACTATGACTATTCGACTATACGACTATATTATAACTTTAGGTTTGAGTGGGTCCAGATTTAGGGCGAGTTCATGTCAAATTGTCTACATGTCGTTCGCATTGAGGACTGGCGTGTCTGCGGGGTGACAAGTGGTTTTGCATAATAGAATGTCAAATAGTGGAGTAGCTGGCGCCCCAAGCGTTGGTTTCACATGAACGATCACCCAACAGGCTGGAAGCAGATTTTCAACTATGGTTCATAGATGCTGTGCTTATTCGGTACGTCTTATCCATACTTTTGACCTCGCTTGTCAAGTTGTCATTTGCTTAATAGCAAAATTTAGTGACGCGATATTCTCTTGCAGCTTGTGTCAACATTATATTATAAGTTTCTTAAATTATAGTGACACGCACGCGGTAATCGCATTAATCTTTTTCTTTTAAAGACAAACTAAGAGGTAATCTATGATTTTATGAGCACTGGAATAAATCCAATTGTAATAATATAATATAATAATGTAACAATCGTTTTACTTTATTTCTATTATACATAAACTACTGAGCCTGTTGGGGCTAGTTGGAGGGGATAAACGAGGACAGATAAAAAAATAGAAACTATAGATTTCATGCGCCTGTGTAAAAGCGATGCCATCAAAAGCAAATAAGTTCATTATCGATTTCCATCAGGCCTAAATGCATTGGACGTTATGAAAAATCAGGAATATTATGAGATTCATGAGCAATATTACAGCCATGAGTTGCAGGCAATCGGTATTGCGAGGTGCTTCAATGCCAATGACACATGACCGATACCCTGTTAATTCGACAATTGCAAAAACAATACTTTCATAAGGTATCCTGTATTTTACCCAGGCGCTGTTGTGTTCAATCAAACGAATAATTTATTTCTTAGTTTCAATCGACGACATTCCAAAATATGTTTTATACTATATTTTTAAACCTTGTAATGTTTTACAAATGTTCTGACAATCTCATTTGTGCCTGTATAAGTTATATTAATAATGGTCTATGTAATTATTGTATTATGTAATCCAACGTATCCAACTTTTCAGTTTGTACTTGATGAGCGATGTTTATTAATGGCGTTGATGGATTCGTTAAGGTTTGTAAAAAATTTAGTGAACTTTGTCAAGAAATTCTGGAATTCAATACACAGTATGTTTTTTAAAAGTGATCAATTTTGTACACATGGTTTCGTTATGTTCTATATTGAAAAACTGTAGGATATTGTGGAACTGCTATCATATGTAGAGTCACAACAGGGCAGCAGCAGAAATTAGTAGACAGATTTGGTCTTAGAAGCCATTGAAATAAGCAAATGATTATTGATTATCGATTGTCCTTTCGCTGCTTGACAGTTGGAATTAGTCGATTTTAATTGTCATTTTTCATAACATATTATGCAGAAATAATATATTTAATTAAGATTAAGGTAAAAACTATTGTGATGTACTGCTTGCGTTGTTCATCTATTCTTATACTTAACGAGTATTTATTTTCAAATACTTGCGAAACCTCGAATTTATATTAAACTTAGTCACTTCCAAATAAATAAATAGGCATAAATAAATATGCCGTGGTGAATATACTTTGTATACATTAACATTTATCGATTGTTCAAAAAGAAATAGGAAACGCGATATTGATAAAAGGAGGTCAATATCATAACAAAATTTTAAGAATTTTAAGAATTTAATTAGACGAAAGATCTAATGAAATCAAGTTTCATCACATTTCTTTTTGCTACTTGTTAATTTTCCTTTCATCTTAGTATTACGTCCGATTGATAATCTTTGTCCATCTTTAATCTTGTTCCTTTGTAACTTTTATTCATCAAGGCGTATTATGTCATTTTCATTGATCTGCTAAGAATATAAATTTTGACAGCCAACATTCGCACTTTGCTGACAGGAAGTCATACTAGGAATCTTACATTGCATAAGTTTTCTTGGAATGAGCCACAAAGACATGTATCAGAGAGAGAAAAAAAATCTCATCTACACGGAGAGAATTTTTCGTTCATTTTTCCTATGAAATTGACGATAAAATTTACAGTAGAGACCAGTAATCGTGGGATATCGTTACCATTCCATTACTTATTGCTTTATAACACACGATATTTTGATTGGCTACACGTAAATTTTACAGTGCACACGGTAAATATTGTTATTTGCAATTTTTAGTGAATTCCACTGTAAAATTTACCTGAATCAATGAAAAGTTTCTGCTGTTTTACAAAAAAAAATCTGATTGATATAACCGAAAAGTGATTCATATTCTCAAACCATTGCAGAACGTATAGTATTATTTAGAAGCACTGCATCAGCTGAAGTTAGCTCATCCTTTCGATCTCTACGGTAGAACCATATTCAGACTGTTCGATGAACTTAAATTTATTAATCTGTATTTATACTTTTCCAATACTAATTTCTAATTCTCTGCACATATGTGAGATAATAACTGAAATAAATAAGTATAAATTAAACAACAGTTTATTAAATAAATACCATTTATTAACAACGTATCGGCTACCATTCCTTATACGCACTGAATGTGAAACAACCCATCAACTATACATTCGAAAAGCATATAAAAAGTTACAATGTTTTTCCTGATCGACTTCAAAGGTATAAAAAGTAATGCACTGCAGGGTAAAATGGAATGTAGCGCCCGAGCTATTTCGGCTGTTTTAGATGTCTTTTTAAATTCAACAATGTAAAAAGTATAATTTTACACTAAATATTTTAAAGTTTCGATATTTTTACCGTTAACTTCAGTAAAAGCTGTCGTGACAATGTTACTTTTAGTATATTTTCGAGAGCTGCTCTTAAACATATAGGTAATATTTTATCAAATACCATGATGTCCCGTGATTACCTTGATTTTCACGGTAATTTTTAATTTAAAATTCTCCCCGTGTAGGCTATAGGACCTAAAAATCAGCAAGGTAATCGCGGTGTCAGAAGTCAGTCTAATTCAATCAAATGAGACAGCAGCCTTTGACCTGAGAGAGAAACTCTAATTTCGAACCTAGAAGTACAAATTCAGATTCCAAGTTCATCCTGAATCTCTTACAGCTATTTCGGAGTTCGGGGCCTAAGCTGGCTAATCTTGTACACCTTATTGACAATCTTCTCAATAAACATAAATTGCTTTTCATTGGATTTAGATTACGAATATTGCGTAAATTTATTGTGATCCGTACTCATCTAATTCCTAAGATTCTTACAATTGATCAATCCTTTTTTTTTATAAGTGAATTTCTCAAGTAAATTCATATTCCGTCTAATAATCGCAAAGAAGCTTAATTCAATATCAAGCGTATCATATTGCAAGTAAGAGTTCAATTCTATTCGATTCTTTTATAATTTTAATTAATAAACAATCGGATTCTTGTAAAAGTATCGTTATATTCAATTCAGTGATTATTTCAATATTTTACAATAATTGCTCTTAATTTATCCTTCATCCGACATCCACAACAATGCTTCAAATATCCTCAAAGCTTATAATTTTTGAGTTCAAGTCAGCCATCGGAAATAGTTTGATATTTATCTACAAGTCACTTTACGTCTAAGGGCACAAGAAACAGGCCGGTCCTTGGTAATATTCCAAAAGCTTTGCAGTGGTATGCAATCATTTATATGGTCTGCATTTTCGTATATTGTTGTATCATCGTTGCCTGTCGTATAAGAACTTCTGATAAAAAAAATATTTTTCGCTTTTTAAGGGAAATTTTATTATTATATATTTTATAATATATAATATGCATATAAATAAATAATTTTATTAGCAGTGCATTAAACCGTGACTACGGTCATCGCAAGTCTCAGCTCCTTCTGTGTAAAAAAATCTACTCCAAGGCGTTCATAAAAAATATTTACTTCGTTATAAATATTTCACATTATATATCATTCTAGTACCTTTTTATTTGTAACAAAAATGTTACAATAAACTCTTCCCCACCACCTGGCTCGAGGGCACCACTGGCCACGAGCACGATTATCGCGTATATTAACGAGAAGTATTGTTTATTGCGAATATGTAGTGTTTTAGGTCTGTTGTATTAGAGTTAAGATCCCTTCCCTCCCTTCCTCCATCCCCGTAGGGCACTGGCTCGAGGACCATCCACGAGAACATCACCATGGACCATTTGCGAGCATTCCAGGAAGGATCGAGAGAGTGGCTACGTTGCCGAGGCAACGGAAGGCAGGGAAGGCATAGGCAGGAAGAACAGCTGATCGAGACCCGTGGTACGATGCCCGTCAACCAGCCACATCGACCACGTGTATGCAGCCCTGGTGCAGTCCCGTCACCCGGGTAGTAAAGAGGCCCGTGTGACAGCGGTGGAGCCCTCTCCCTCCAATCCCTAGGACGTGCCCGGGAGGATTTTTGACGGGCCTGGAGGCCGCCATGTTACCCGGAGCGCGACAGGCAGCCCGCGCGCCGGCGAAGCCAGCGCCGTACCACCCGCCTGCAAGGCCCTGGAAGGCCCGACAGGTTAGCAACACGGAATGGACCAATGTCCTGCCATGCTGGAACTGCCAACTAATGCCGAAACGTGTAGCTTTCTCAGCTGAGCAAACCTAGCCAATCAACGAGGCCCTGGAGGCCTACGAGGGCCAAAACGACCGGAAATTTCTTCACTATTTTATTGTACCTCGGCATTTGTTTCTATTAATTATATTTTGTTATCTATTCTACACCGCGTTCCCTTTCTTTTCGCGTTCCCCTCCCTGTTAGTGTTGCGATAGCTGCTTTAGAGCCGACGCTGGGTGGAAATAAGGTACCCAGTACGTCGCATATTATACTAGAGATCCGGATTATTCAGGGTTAGTCAGTAGAAACGCACGAGCAGAAGTTGGCCGCAAGTGGTCGACACGGCAGTGTGACCTCTTTAAAAAATGACATGTGACTGTGACCGATTCCCATAAACGCAAACTGACAGTTCGCATAGCAATAAGATTTTTGAAATA
>JARQTJ010000683.1:46054-107138 GCA_030142635.1 Trachelus troglodyta
ATATTACATTTTGTCATTACAATATTAATTAATTATTTCAGTAACCTAACTATTGAAATATTTCAAAAATCTTATTGGTATGTGAATTGTCAGTTTGCGTTTATGGGAATCGTTCACAGTCACGTGTCATTTTTTTGAAGAGGCCACACTGCCGTGCCGGCCACTTGTGGCCAACTTCTGCTGGTGCGTTTCTATTGACTAACCCTGTATACAAGATCAGACAATATTTAAATAAAAAAAAAACGAACAAAAATCCTTTGTTTAAGCAATGCTCTTTTACGTTCAAGAGAAGCTTGGAAAATTGGAAGTAAATCGGTTCAGCAGTTTGCGAGATATCATGGTCATTGATTTCGTAACAGACGTTTTCAGAAAAACGCGTTTAAAGTTTCATGTCAACTTTGCGATGGGTTTGAGGTACCTAGCTTTCAACGCGCATAACTCCGGTGACTTTGATCGGATTGACTTACAATTTAGAAAGAATATTCTCGTGATGTTATATTTTAAGAACATCCGTAAAAATCGCAAAATCGAATTTTTCAAAAATTTCAAATACTTCGTGTAACCCATTCACACGAATTCCATAAATATAAAATAATCGTCGGATCAGAATAGGTATTGCACATATTCGTAAATAAATGAGAAACGTAAGTTTTCGATTATTGCCAACAGCAAAGATTGTTATAATTGTATTATTATTATTATTATTAATTACCGTCACGTTAATACCAATTATAATTAGTCCTTGTTGGAGATGTGTAATATTGTGTTTTCAGCTACTTATTGAGATACCATAATTGATAGCGAATATTCGAATATCAACAATTATTTTCTACGGATTCCATTCTCTGCGTATATCAATTTGCATCACTGCCGTTCAAGTGCACTTGCGTAGCGATGTTCATAGGTGATCGATTGACATTGATAGGTCAGTGTGGATACCAATACGACGAGCATATTGTCGAACTTCCTGTTGTGGGCTATGAAGTCGAAACCGCGATTCGATCGAATCGCGAAATTGTCGCGCAGTTGTGAATCGACACGTAAAGTATTTTATTCGTAATTACCAACGCATGCCGTCCTTTATCAATTCTGTCATTAGCATACACCATTTTGATATCGCTATTATGAAAATATCTTTCGTTTTTTAAGGGAAATTTTATTATTACATATTATATGATAGAATATATAAATATATAATTTGATTAGCACTACGTTAAACCGCGACTATGGACATCACAAGTCTCAGCTCCTTCTGTGTACAGACTGTGTTATTGTTATCTAGAATTTGCGTTACGTAAAGATTTAATATGAATCTACGTATATTAAGTTGTATAGAACAACCAAGATATGATTAAAGTGTTTTACTTTTAGTTTTAATGGAATCGTGATGAATGAATACAGTTATCATTGTCATGATGTCCAATCGTTACCCATCTGTTATTTTATACTCTATTGTCCTTGACGATAAGAATATTATTATAAAACTTTATTTTTACGAGAATATTATAATGCTTGCTCTAGAAATTATGTCGTTACATCTGGACTGTTAAATTTTTTGAAAATATACGTCAAGCGTGTGGCGAATTTCTAGGGAAAATAAAAAAGTCGCTGCACGGTGCATCGCAGACCGGAGAAAAATGCTACAATATAAATTGCAACAATCTCCGTGCAATTTCAGCGGAGACAAGATTATCGGGTTTCCGTCGTTGCTCGGGGAATTTTAACGTCTTTATAAAAGTCTAGTAGTCGACCCGAGCACTTGGCTTAGGGAAGTGAGGGAATGCCTGACTAGTATGCATTTAAACGGGTGCATTATCCACATATTACCTTGCAGACATTCAGGGTTAGCCCGGTCCCTTTCGGCCATTTTTCAAATATACATTTATGAAATTAGTTGGGACAAAATGAAGGAAGGAAATATATCGCGGCAATGTTTACCGTTATTAATGAAAATTAGAAATATTGATATTTGTCCCGAAATTTTGCGAAACGTTAAAAATTTTTTTTTAATAACGAAGATGCATTTCTTCACGGAATCTTTTTTCCATTGTTTCTATCTGTTTTGCATATAATTACGTATATAAATAAATATGATGAACGACAATGGTGATAGCTATATAAGTTATACAAAAGTAATATTATTTTAAAGAAATTCATATTGTACAACGGCCAAAGTCTAAAGTATTATATAACGTTATTTTATAGTCTATTACTATGCACGGTTATGTTATTAGAAGAAAGTTTTGGAATTTTTTCAAAGTAGTAGATAAACCGATATAGTATAAATTATTATTATTTATAACTTTATAAGCAATCGCTTCTATACTACTATTAAAAACTGCTATACTGTTTAGAACACATGGTATATGAATGTATTCGTATTACTATATGTTGTAACGTGGCGTTACAGAGCTGGAGGGGGGTTCACCTAGGAATGACCGAAAAATAAATAGATAGGACTCATCAGGTCGGACAGTGGGTTCGGTGGCACAGTGGTAAGTGCCCGACTTGGCAGTCCGAAGGTATCGGGTTCGATTCCCGAGCAGAACTCCTAATTTTTCGGAAATTCCTAGTCCTCTAGCGCTCCCTGGCAGCCCTGTGGATAAATTACTTATAGCGGGGACGAACCGGGCACCCCGTTATAATGTATATATGCGTTATACGTAGTGTGCACGCTGTTCTATATTGTAGACTTCATTGTTTTGCCAACTTATTTTGTGAACTTTCATTTAAGGATATAGGAGCGTCGCGTGCTACTACTCAATATCTTATCATAAATTGAAAATTCTACGTGACAGCACTGACAGCAGTCATATCACTCAATGTTGTTTTAAACTATAAAGATAATTTTTAAAAAATTGGGAATAAAATTAATGTAATCTCTTTATCGATGCATACCCATTCTGAATTGCTAACTTGACTGGACGGTAGGCGGAGAAGGGTAACCAGTGTTAGCAGCCTAGCGTTTTCGTAGATGCTCAATTTATATTTGCGTAACGTTCCGAAATATTCTGTGACACTACGATACCAAAGAATTTCGGTGAACTGCGTTGACTTTGACTGAATAATTTGTAATGAAATAGCCCATTAACCGTTTCACGGTATCTTTGGAATTTATTATATTTAATTCATGTACCCAAATTTTCGTCTAGACAGCATCTATTTTTGAAACGTACCGACTTTCGACTTTCTATGAAAGTTTCAGTTTCATTGTATGAGTGTTGTGAACCTCTTGTAAAATTTGTCAATTTTCTCAATTAATATCTCGCTCCGAAGGTCGATAATGGACCTTGAAATTTGATAGGCACAAAATATAAAATCTCGGCTACAAAATTAAAAATGTTCAGAATTTGATCTAATGCCAAGCCTAGCGGCGCTCCTATATCATTAAAGCGAAGACTTGGACGGAACTAAGTTCGAGATTCATGGCATCAATTCTCGTCTAGGGCTTTTCCACTCACTGACGCGTCCTTCTGGCGTCCATCCTTCATTCCATTTGAGCAATGCAACGGCACTTTTTTTTTCCAGACTCTCCATAAAGCATTTTCTGAATTTTTGAGGCCGGAAATTCTTTGCGGTACTTTTGGCTTTATTACCATGAGCAATAGATATCCATATACTCCAAATTACTGAAGATCACGTAAAATATACAAGCTTTATGAAAATTTTGGTGCTTCCAAGTTATGTATAGTCTGCTTACCAAACGTTCACACGAACATTGTCTATATTTTAGAAAGCTGCTACCTAACTTCACGCATCAATCTCTGCCGTGGAGATTTTTGTAAAGTTTGATATAATTAAAAATAATAAAAATTAACATTATAGCGAAACTAATCCTGCTATTATCAATTAAACATCCCCTCTTGCCTTTTAGAACATTCGCCGCCCACGTCGTCTTTCCTTCAAATTTTTTTTCACAGTAAATAGAACATCATGATTATTGCCTGACGCAACAAGCTTTCAATGTCAAATTAATTATTTTAATATACAATTAAATATTATCTGAGAAAACGTGGCAAATATGAGTCTAAGTGGTCGGAATTATTTCATGATATTTTACCTTATTTTCTATCTTTTTTCGTGTATTTCATTTTATGTACCTTAAAAATAATTTGCCTTTATATTTATTTTATATATCATTTCAGCAGCCATCCTCGACTATCTTGTTGACCAATATCCATAAAATACATTAAAATAAAACCAAATAGATTATCAGTATATTGCAGCAGGAAAATCAACAAACACCAACCTCTGATTTACGTAGGTTAGTGATTCTGTGCCAATGAATTCCGAAACATCGACCAGCCCGAATTTTATTAACGTTTTTAACAGGGTTTTGATGTCACGCCTAGGCCCTACGAATCGCGTAGTTTTCGCCCAATTGAAATCCAGTAGCAGTAGCAACGAATTCGTATTGTACAAGTTTAATGTCGACACACACCATTATGTTAGTAAAGTTCAGCTCTGGACCATTGAACAGATTATTTTGGACTGATCAGAACTTATTGATCTTGTGCAAAATCAATATAAAATAGACCGTGCCAAAATCATGACATAAAAAACCCAATAGCACCTATAAACTTTCCATGAAATTTCAAATTGTTTTCAAAAATACACGCTGACTCGCACAACGTGTAAGAAATATTATAACTATTTTACTAGCAATTTTAATAGCTTCAGATATCTAAAAAAGATACGGTTGATTGATCGTTCCTATCAGTGGTAACAGGATTAAAGTTAATGGCAAATAATAAAACTAGGAAATATTAAAAAAATTATTGAAAAGCCTGGATATGTAATTCCATTTTCAATTTAAAAATTCTATTACCCTCGACGTTAATAGTGAGTTACTGAAAAGATATGTGTCACGCGGTCGCATTAGGTACAAGAAATAGCGCAACGTAATTGCTGGCGTGTGGACTAATGAATTGTAATGATAGTGGAAACTCCCTGCAGCAGCCCACCAGCCGAGAACAGAGAATAATAAAAGTATCGTAGGGTGTGCCCTGAGATAGTCACGTCACATAGATACATAGATATAGCGACACATTATATTGACCCACGTTCAAATGAATCGCTAAGGTTGATTAATACTCGCTCGAATTTGCATGTTAAAGTAAATCGCTGCAGTACCGACACGACCCTGCATAACCACGCTAATTATCATAGTTACCGGTAGACACGTCGACGTTGAAAAGACTGCAAATCCCAGAATAGAAAAATAAAGAAACTTTAAATGCAATCGGAAGCCTTTGTTCCTGATACTTTTCGCTTGGGGATTTCAACACGTTCCCATTGTATGATTCTCCTACTATATTTTTTTTTCCTGGAAAGTGTCCGAAAAGTTGTCAACTTGAATAGTCTATAGCATATTATCAATGTTTATAGCATATATTCAATGTTTTAAAGCTTATACATATACAATACCTGATAATTATTTCAATTAGCCTTAACGAGATGCAATTCCGTTGAATCTGTCCAGCTGGAAATATTTTCTCAATACGTCATTATTATTGACTGATCATCGGTACTGTTGATTGAAACGCTATGTGTTAAATGCACATTGTGGTTTCCTATTATTTTACACGAAACAGTGTGAGCTGGGTTTTATTCTTTTAAGGCTTTACTGTTGTGCATTATGTACGGGTACACATCAGCTTGTACGTGTGAGAAATTACAGAAATTTTTTGGAATCTCTTAATGAGATAAAAATAAATTTTCTAAATAATTCAACATTTTCGAAGGGAGATAAAAATGTGTCAGACTTTTTGCAAGACTCAATTGCGTAGAGAATCGGAATAAGGTGGCGTCTTGTTTGCCTCTAGTATTTTGACTGCAGACATTTACGTTCGTAAATGCAGCTTTTTATGGCATGATAATTGCGGAAATTCGAATTGTCATATGGATTCATATGCCATACGCGTTAGTATTTGATACTGAGAATATATATTTTTAAAGCGAAGCCTCTTGAAGATTTTCATTTGAGTAAGTTATTGAAAAAGACGTTTTGTAGAATTCACAGCGAGTTTGTGTCATCCGTATTCGACAGGATAGGGATGCAGCTTCGTGTATAAATTTGGGATTAACGTGGCCAATGGCGACCGTTGGCTAAGGGTAGAGTTCTATCAAATAAACTTAACAGCGTAGAACCATTAGTCAACTCCGTTTCCTCTGCTTCCATTGCTTAAAGCTTCCAAAGCTTTCACAGACTTTCCAGGGCCGAAAGCGAGTCTGCATGAGACAACCATAAAAACGGATATTTTATGCTGTGAAATTGCACGCGTTTCACCTACTCGTGAATTATCTCTGTGGTTAATTAGCCTGAAAGATGACAGACAGATCAGTATTGCGCTGCTATGAGAAATACTAATTTCAACCATAATGTTTTCTAACGTATACATGTTTGCAACTAAATTATTATACTGATTAGATGATCATCAAAATATAAGAATTTCTATGGAAGTTTGAATGATTGTAAATATGCTTAAGTTGCCTCAGGCTATTTTTCGATTATCAAGTTGGTAAGATGAGAGCATAATATTGTCAAGTTGAATAACTTATTCGATAAATTAACTTTGTTAAAATCAAAATTTTTGCAATTCTTTGACTACAAAAGTATTATTCTTATTTGGAACACAAATTTTACAGTATTCTATTGCGATTGTCGTATTGTATATCTGTCATTGTCAATCTTATTTTTTTTTTTTCAGGAATGGAGGCTATCATGTCTGAATTCTTCAACGATACGACTACGGCCTTTTACATTATATTAATCGTTTGGATAGCCGATCATTACGATGCAATATGGTGTCATACAGCGGTAACCAAACGCCATTGGCTTAGGTAAGAGTTTAGTTTTTGTTTTCTAAACATTTAATTGCAGATACTAAACACTAGTTTAGCGTCTCAAGGCTGTGATTCAGATAAATGTCAGACTTTAATCATGGCTGGAACATTATTTTTTATATTTGTTTTCCTAAATTCATAAAGTTGATCTAATACATTGTAGGAATTATTTGAGAAATATGATGCACGGACATCTTGTGACAAATTAGTGGATTCCCGTAGCAGAATTTCCTATTGCCAATAACTTTTTGTCAGAGACAATTTGTTGTAAATTAATGCAGTCATTGAAAAACCATTTATCGCCTTTGACAAAAGAGCATTTACAATGGAATATTTTGTTATGAGTTGTGAATAAAATTTTCGTTTGAAATATCGTTAAAAAGAATTTGAAAATATAAATAAAAAATATATAAAGATTAGTTATTATGGCGTTAGCTGTAATGTTCACAAAAAGGAATTACAATACGTTACTTGTATTAAAAAGAATGTCACGCTCGACATTCGAGGGGTCTCACCTATTTCGTAGTGCTTTTATCATATATTTCTTTTTCTTTATCGCAGTCTCTTGGTTCAAGAATTCGATCGATCATTATTGAAATGGATTGGGGATAAATTCCGGGAGAAAGTCTGGAACGAAAAAAAAAGAATGATGAAACACATCGATCATTAAATACCCGAATACGAAAGGCTGCGCTTTATGGATTAGGACAATCATTCTAAAATTCTGAGATTCTGCGAGATCGTAGAATCATCCCGAAAACGCCTGTAAAGGTTCGATTTGATAACCTGACTCGTTTAGAAGTGATACCTTTTAAAAGTATAACATGCGTTCTTATGAGAAATAGACGGAAAGGATCCAGTGTGTAAAAAATGGATTGCGAAATGTCCACTAAAAATTACAGCACGATCGTCAGACTCGTTCTCAAAAAATTCGCGAAAAAATAAAGAAAATTAGTCTAATCTTGGCACTACATGTCGCATGGCATGCTATTTGATTTTCGCTGTCATTAAAAACTCCGTTTACTATTTTGAGGCGGGGGATTATTGGAAAACCGTACTAAAAAATTATTATAAATGATATTTTTGTTTTGACACAAATGTACCTTTATAATTATATATATTGTACGTCAAGATTTCGTGCAATCATATAGCCTGAAACTAAATAACAGGACAGGCAAAAAATAGCTGTGCAAAGAACCACTACAATAAAAAATAAGTTTGCAAAGTCTCTGGCTACCGCAATTTTTAGACTTGGAATACTTTTACTTCGTAAGAATTGCGATTGCTAAAGTCATTTCTAAAAACACAAAGACTCTTGGAAAAGTCTCTGATAACATCATGTCGATAGAGCTTTCTTCGCTGGTGACGTATCGACCACACAAAGAAGAAGAAAGTCCTCGTTATTCGCGGTCATTTCCTAGCGATTAGGCAAATCAGATATTTATCATAAAGTCTGGACGAGCTGGGCCCCTATTCTTGTCAGCCGACAGAACGAGGGACGTAGGAGGGAAGGGAGACAGTAAAAAGAACAGAAAGGACATCAGAAAAAAAAGGTTGAAATAAAAGTCAGAGTGAGATAAAGATATAAGTATAGAAAGTTAGTCGATCGATGATACTGGTATTGGGATCGGTCATGGCATCAGTATTGTTAGAGACAAAGTGGGGAGACCCGGCTGCGAGAAGGATGATCGGAATAGCGTTTAATTAAAAAGGATTAAGCTGTGGTAAGTCCTTAGTCCTGGACAGGACCAGCCGTTGCTGGTTTACTCTTTATTCGGAACCCACGTTGGACTAAAACCGATCAAAGTGTCTACCTCGGTGCAAAGTAGCCTTTGTCAGACTCTCGCGAAGTGGCTTTACCCACGGAATGAAATCTCCAGCTTGGCTCCTGGACAGTTCATTCGAGAAAATCATGTCGCGTCTTCCGGTTGAGTGCTCTATTCGACTTCATTTTCTTTCTTGCGAGTATTTCTCTTTTTCTCACTTGACAGGAGACTTTGCGTTTATCTCACTTCCTCTCATCATTTTCGACATCACGCTTCGTCTCACTCATTACTCATGCACTTCCTCATGTAGGAAATCATTCGGGGCAGCCAAAATAAAAGATGGATGCCTTGTAGGCATGAACAGGATTACCACGAAAAGAGTTTCCACTGCCAGTGCCTAACTACGCCCTAATTAGAACTTAGCGAGGTATTCCATATTAATTTGATAAGAGTGGACTTTTCAATGCCTAGTCTCGAGTTAGGAATTAGTTCAGTATTTGCGATAAAAGTATCGGGGTCTTCGTCGGTAACGCTCACCTGGAAGCTACTTAAAATTTTGGTATCCATCGACAGTACTTTTAGAGTGGTCTTCCAAGTTAGTTTTATGAATAAATGGAACATGACACATAATTATAATATTGACCATTATAATCCTTAACTGAAGTAACATTTATAAATTCAGTTAGTAGCTCAGTGGTTAGTCTTTCAAAATAAATCCTTGAACATTTCACTGATTGTTGAAGTTCTTTGAAAATTTACTGAAGAAATAATGATTTCATGATCAAACCACTTCTAAATCAGTGAATGAATTAATTCAAAATCGCATCAAATACTCATATTGCAGTAATATCTAGAAAACATTTTTGTCTGGGCACCGATTCAATCAGTAAAATTACACTTGACTCTCAGTGGTATACTTATAACTAGGACGTTCAGTGACTATTAACAGATAATCAATAAATGTATTTTCAAAGGGTATCCAGTACATTTGGTACCAATACCCATGTATTATCTTTACAATTCATTTCCTAAATTGCAAACAACGCTTAATTACTTTCAGTGTAAAATAATTATTGTTTACCTTCTTGAAAGTTGAACAGTCATCAAGCAAGTGGTATGAGAATATATAATCGCTCTAAGGATGCAGTATGGGCGATCGTAATTCCGTAAATAGTGATCCAAAGGTACCAGTTTTAATGAACAACAGCTTGGAAGCAGGCAAGTTATTTCGAGATGATGATCTCTTTACACTCGATGTAGCTTTGCTAGTTGGATCTGAGTGAGCTTGCGACATGGGTGTGGAAGATGACGAGGGTGACAAATGTGGGGACGATGGAACGGGGCACTATAGACATTATGTGACAATTAAACAGATCTAACGCAGTAATGACTCGTTCGGCTCGAAGTGTTCAAGACACAATGAGACAGAGTCAAGGGGAAAGCAGAAGGTATTCCCCTCGGTTCTCCCAGTCCCTCCAGTCCACCTGGTCCACCTTAAAATAAGTGGGATGCAATCCTCGCCAGCATTCTATGATCCTGTGGCTCCTTCTGTGTAAGTGTCAACTAATCCAACGAAATCGAGGCTGTCACCGACTAGCAAATTCTATCCGTCTATAACCAAACCTTGCGGCGAGACTACTATCACGGGTCATTTGCTTTTAATTAGGAACCTGGCTACCATTTGCACCGTTTGTACAGTTTATATCGATACTCCTTCTCCACCTCTTGCCATCGTCCTATCACAATCTCCACAGGAATCCTATCGCTGATGACAGACAATTTTAACTCAATTATTGGATAAATTTTTTCTTCGTTCTATGTATGCAATTTTGAGAATTGATACAAATTCATGAGCCTATTATAGTATCCTATATTATTTTTCTTATTGACCAATTGTAAGCCTAATTATAACCAGTAGGGTTATACAACAAAAGTTCGTTTTCCATCTGTCCAATTCCTAAGCTTTAACTTTTGAACTCTATATTATTTAATCGTAACACTCAAAAGTCCCTAAATAAAGGTTACATTTTGAAAATCTCAAAAATAACAAAACTGGGTTGTTTTGCATCCTGGGGTAATAATGATGAGTACCGAAGTATAAGTTAGGGTTTAAGGGTTAAGTATCGTTTGTCTTTCTTGAAAAGGGTTCTTATCGAAATTCTATTATGAGGATTATTACAATTGTTTAATTTATGCAAACAATTTGTGTACGCGAAATATCATTTTCTTACTAAATTCCGTTGAATAGTGATTTGCGTAATTGGCGAAGGAAAGAAAAAAAAAGTCAAATATTTACGTCGCTTTTAAGACGTTTCGAGTTTTAATACCCGTGTATAATAATCGGGTTACTCTCTAGATATTACGATCTAATGTACCAGGCATATTTCCTACGTAATACCATAAGGAAAGCCCACGTTGTGAATGTCGGTGTAAGCGTATCAATATTAATAAGCTACGGGTTTTCAACAACGCGACGAGATAAAATCTGACTGTAATGTATCGTGGTGTATAAAATTTAGCTTGCACGTAACCTTCACATTACCTACATTTTTTATTCGGCGTGACGGATTGGTACGCATCATGTCGTTGCAGTATGACGTTCCGACGTAAGCTCGTACTTTATAAGCGAAGTTTGATTTAAAATTCAATCTACGTCTGCCTTATCGGTGTGCGTTTGCGATCTGTCGCGATTTTTCAGATTTTTCATACGGAAAGCTTTATTGAAATTTGATTAATATCCTCGATTCGGGTACCTTTTATTTATTTCTAGGTATAAACAATTGTTTAATTGATTAATTAGTATCAGCAAAGTCACCTAATTTTAGGGTCTAATTGTCAAGCAGTTGCAGTTTTCGCTCTTCGTCTGTATAACATTTCGATAATAAGTATGTAGTTATTGTAATAATGATAATAATAGCAATAATAATAGTCATTATTGTTTTTATTATTATTATTATGATATAATTCGCATAAGATTTAAAAAATTTATGACACGTATCAGAACAATAAACTTACCATCTATTAGAGTGTTAATAATTAGACTAATTGTGCATCTGCATGACCTAAAATTATTGACATTAAATGTAACAATGGTTCACTGTTCGTATTCCTCATGATCACATACAATTTTCGTATCAGAACTCGAATCATGTATCTGAATTTTAAAAGCACGTGTATATCTTGTAACGAGGCGTCCGCCACGCCCATCGACATAGTATAGTACCTGGATTGCTCACTGTAGTCGCTGAGAGTATAATAGAGAATAGAAGAAGAGAACGAATTATGAATACCGTTCTGTTCTTTTCTATTATTTTTCTATCGATTGAAAGTTTTCTCGATGGAAGGAGTTCAGGACTATAAGTTAAGTTTTGATTGTAATTAGTCCCTAGCAATAAACCTGCTTACTATTTTTACGAAACTCTCGATGTCCCCCCCCCCCGCCCCCACATACACCTCAAAATCTTAAGTCGATGCGCATGTTTGTGTTTAAGATGTGACACGGTGTAACGTCCTGCTGTTTGAATTAATACGGGACATGTGATTTTTGAATAATTTAGTAACAGTATAGTGATGTAAATTGCTAAGGATAAACTGATTCAGTTGTAGATTCTATTGATGTGTTATTCGATTGCTGCAATGCTCGAAGAGCTCTTCCAGGGTAGATGTGGAGTTCATTCCTCTCGACAGTTGAAATCTGAGATATCTTCAATCTTATGACCTATCTCTTAAGGTCTTGAAAGAAAGTCAAAGACATAGACTAGGCTTCACCCTGGAGTGGGATAACATAAACAGAGTGAAAAGTCCAGTGCCTCTTTCAACCTCAGGTCGAGGTAGGAAACGCATGACTCAGACTCGGCTTTCGCGTTGGAACATCTTTCCTTATTAGCCCATTAACGCCCAAGCAAAAACGGAGCAACCCGGAGATTTCGGACCGGTGAAGGAGGGGAGGGGGCTTTTATTTAAAATATGATAAAATATGATGCAAAATTTGTTTTTTGGAATGGCCAAATTTCATATTTCGAGAAGGAATCGAAATAAAAATTCCTAAATATTAATGGACGCGACACAGAGAGAATTTTTCATTAAAAATTACTCACGGTAATCACGGGACATCATGGTATTTCATAACATATTACCTGTATATTTAAGAGGAGCTTACGTAAATGTACTAAAAAGTAAGCATGACGCGTCAGCTTTTACTGAAGTGTACGGTAAAAATTTTGAAATTTGAAAATATGTAGCGTAAAACTATAGCTTTTACATTATCCTCTTCTAAAAAAACCATGTCAGGTTTTTATCGAAGTTCCGATTGTAGCATTGTTGTCGCTTTTCCGAAGTGCTCATTGGCTGTTGACGTCGTCAACAGTAAGTCGCTGAGTTCTACCTGAAGTTTCTGTTTCGGAGAGAACGCAGTTCGTGCCATCGGTTTGACAGATCGGGGTTATTTAATAAATAAGAAGTGGTCAATTTGAGGAATGTAAAAGATTATATTATTGAATGAAAACGGTACATTAGTTTCAGTGAAATAAATAAGACGGATGATATACAAGAGAATAAAAGAGTTTTTGTGGAAAATATATGTGTGTCCGATTTTTATTGGATTTACGAAAACTAATCTCCTGCTAATAAATTTTAATAAAGTAATTAAATGATCCTTTGTATAATGTCAGTATACGTTAATTTTGCTTGACGACGAAAGGATAACCTTTTGGAACTTTATTTTGATAATTTTGAGTGTTGAGTGCGAAGTGTCAAAGTTAGCGTATGGAATATGGAATATAGTAAATTTGAAGTTTGATGGACGAATTAGTTGCCCACGAGATCATGATTATGTAATTTTGTAGTATAATTGTACAGTGGGATAATAAATTTTTATTCAAAGCGCTGCCGCGCAAACGGACCTCCAATCGCGCGCGAAAACGCGCGTATCGCTCTAGTTGAATTAAAAAAATCATTTAAAACAGCCGAATTATCTCGTGTGCTACATTCAATTGTACCGCGGAGTGCGTACTTCTCATGCCTTTGAAGTCAACCACGAAAAACATTGTGACTTCTTATATGTCTTTCAGAAGACTACTAAGATTTTTATCGTAAAATCTGGTAATAAATCGGTTTTATAATTTTGTTTTCTTTTGAAGTTGGCTTAATAAATTGTTGTTTAATTTATATTTATTTGTTTAAGTTGTTCTCTCACATATGTGCAGAGAATTAGAAATAAGTATTCGAAAAGTATAATTCAGGTTAATAAACGTAGGTTTATTGGACAGTCGGAATATGATTCTACCGTAGAGGATCGCAATGGTGCGAAAATGTCAATCACTTTTTGGTTTTATCAATCAGAATTTTTTTGTAAAATTAAAGAAAATTTTACATTGAGTCAGGTAAATTTTACCGTGAAACGCATTAAAAATTACATATAGCAATGTTTACCGTGTGCACTGTAAAATTTACGTGTATCCTATCAAAATATCGTGTGTTATAAGCAATAAGTAATGAAACGGTAACGATGTCACACGATTACTGGTTTTTTACGGTAAATTTTATTGTAAATTTTATAGGAAAAATTAACGAAAAATTCTCTCCGTGTACTTTCACTAGATACTAAAAGCTAAATAAAAGTCAACCCGAATCAAAAATAGTCGGAGTCAAACGCTAATGTCCTATATGTAGATAGATATACAGATGCACTGGTAGCTTATGTGAATTTTTCACATTTCAGAAAATGTCAGCGTATAATTTCGATGCTAGGATTACCAAAGGTTTAGTGTTTCTAAAATAAAAACAATGTTAGCTTACCTAGATAATGACGTACCGCTTTCTCGTGGTTAGTACTAAAAAATATTTTTTAACATTAATTCAACACAGATAATGGAAAGCTCTATTTAATTCTACGTATGTACGTTGGTCTGTTATTTCTTATATAAATAGCAGATGTATAGTGAGGATTCACTCAAATAAATGGCAAGCTTATTACTTTTGAAATCTTAACACGAGTACATCCGCATAATAATCTGTATATGTATAAGCCGATGATATTCACAATACTTTTCGAAGAGGTATGCGCGCCTGTAATCTTGCTGGTTGGATTTTCTAGGCAAAGATGGGGAAGATATCGGAAAGTTTCAAAAATGAAACGAAAGATACATTTGAAGGATGTTCATATCACATTTGAGCATTCTATTGCAAACAATACAAATGGAAACGGCCGAAGGCGTAGATAACGGAAAGTTTATCGATTGATTTTTCCTAGTATATCCTACGCTCTGTTTTAAAGTTACCTGTCTTTTATATTGGGTATGATAGAAAATAGTAAAAAATCATTGCGCAAGACACGGATAGTATTATACAACAGTTATTGCAAAAAAAGAGTGTACAGTCTGCGGATACTCTACTGGGCCTACCTTGGCCGGAATACTAGAGGCAAATAAGGCATACAATTTATGCGATTCCTAGACATGACCTTGGTGATCCAGGGTCTAAGGAACCAATATTAAATTATATGGGGCGCCACGGTCTTCCGGAACTACTACGAGAATTTTAGGAATCCAACACGACTTTTCGATTAATCCAACTTGCTGAGCTGACGGCGATCTTCAAGTTAAGAACCAAGTAACAAAAGATGTCATTCGACCAACAATCAGTTAACACATTTATTTATTACGATTTTAAATGGCGCGCTTTTAAAATACGAGCTACAAAGGAATTCAATCGAACAAATTATCGTTGCTATAGCGATCCCAAACTATTGCATCTCAAAGGACCTTATTTTTCTAAACGAACGTTTCAGTAAATTCCATCGCCCGATTTCTACATCGAATAAACGCGATAGACATTGACAAACAATTACGAAAATTATGCAATAAAATAAATATTGGACCTTAGACAGATGAAACGATTCTAACAAAAATAAATAGCGAAATTAAAATAATGAACAAACTGCCCCTGCAGGTCAGCAGGATCTCGCATCGGAACTCGATCACCAATTTAATCGGACACGAACAATACTTTCTCTAGGGTACAAGTACTAACGCAGAAAAACAAAAATTGTTCTCGTGACAGTTTTTCTCATAAATGAACGCTTACCAAATCATGTCGCAAGAGATTGAGATTCGAAGATTTAGCCCTTCCAAGACAAACGCCACTCCTTTCAGGTCCCGGAACCTTCTCAGCAACCCTCAGGAGATTTCTCACGTATTTGCAGTACGCCTTGGTCTCTTTTAGCTGGTAGTTTCTTTTACGCTAACCAGATCGCACCACCCCTAATCTGCTTTCTGATCTTCACGAAAAGTACAATCGCTCTCGATAACAACGGGTTGTTCCAACTTTGTCGACCGTCCAGATAAAAGTCATGGGCAATTTACATGCGTCATTCATCAAGTCATCATACTTGAGAGTTGGAGGCTTTTCCCTTCGCTAATGATGTGCGACTGGCCTTGTGGAACGCTCTATATATTCTATCACGAAAATTCGAATTGAAGACTGTTCTTACTTTGCTACGTAAATTGATGACAATATTCACTTGCCTTTTCGTGGTTATTTAATATGGGCTTCCCAGCTCGTATTACTCCCCCAGTCCTTGAAGTACGTGGACCCTCCCTGGACGCGTTTCCTCTACTCCCACAATACGAACGACCCCGTTCCGCTAGAGTCACTGAAGAGTGATATTCGCCATGTCACAAGATATATGTATATCCGTGCACCCTTCTGAACGTCTGTATTCACAATTTCGGACGACCCCGTGAACTGATCGAGTTGAAATTTACACAAAAGATTTATATGATGTAGTCACACATCAGATACCCAAGATTTCTGATTCGGTATTTTCGCCCTTAAGAAGTTATATTTTTTTGCGACATCATAATAAGATGGGACCTCATGCTTCACACAGTTGCGTTAGATTTAAAATCAGTTTTTCTAGGAATTTTTGTTTATCCCATTTATCTACGTTTAATATTTTATCAATACAAAGTATAAAACCATTGTACGCATTTTACGAATATTGCGGAAGTCGCTGTAACATCTATCTAATGCAAGATTAGGATCTGTCTGCATCGCCCTATGTGTATAACATCTATCAAAGACAATCAGTTTTCTTCTACCGGCAATCTGATGATAATCATATCATATCTGTTTGGATCCAACTAAAAAGAGTTTTGTACATTGATTCCGCTGATTGTTGTCGGTTACATTGAATATAATGTAAAGTAATATTTCTTAAAATGCTGTTTCCTTTGTAATATAAGAATGAGATTAAGTTTAGATAGAAAGCATGACTGTAGGTTGTATTAAGTATCCAGCCGAAAGCTGTATTTTTAATTTAGCGCGAGAAGAGCTCTTTCGACCTTCTCGAGCTTTTTTTCTCTTGTTCACCCAAAAGTCTCTCTGTCTCATAGTGGGCTTTCTCCTCCTTCGGCATCCCAGGTTCTCTTGGCTGAGGAGGACTCAGGGATTTTTTTGACCGAGTTTGTACTTTCTTTAGCGTTTTTTACCCTCATCGTTTTTCCCCTCTGGCGCCCTTTTGAACGCCAGATGAAAGTACTTCTTTTGAGAGTACATGCAAATATATATATATATATATATATATATATATATATATATACACAAAAATGTAATGTAATATTAAATAAAATGCGAAACGATCATATTACCCTCGTTACGTATTTCATCTTTCGTCGCGCTACTTTCGCATCTTTCTCGCACTCAAAACATTTCATACGGTAAACACAATCTACCTGTGTATCTTCTAGAGGAAATAATAAAATAGCTATTAACGTATTATTATTATTATTACTGTAGGTGATATGCGAATTGTCAATACTTCATTTATTGTTACGCATAAAATAGTTTAATCTTGATAAACGTTGATATCAATCGATCATTAGCAGATTTAAGTTTATCAATCGACGGTTGATAATTTTTGTGACGCCCGTGGCGCCATCTGTGACATATTTTTCGAAGTTTCGTCGCGACTGTAATAAGCATTGAAAGATCACGCAATAGAGATCGTGTCACGCTCTTTACTTCAATAATCAATCCACGTCAACTGGGTTTGGTCCATGATCCTCTTGCATGGGAGTAATCGCACAAACGATGGGGTCCTTGTTGGCGCATACAATAGTTCTGGTAGCTCGTCAATAGGGTATTGTCGCGTGCATGAAAGGTGTCGTGACGTTGCAACGGTTTAAGGTAACGCGTGGGTTTGTTGGCTACTGGGGAGTTGGATGGGTGGGGTGGGGGGTGGTGGCTCTGTTGGTGCTTGTTGCGAAAGTAGGTAAGGGTGGGCTTATGATGGATGAAGGGGGCGTGGACAGCATCTCGTGTTACTAACTTCAGTGGAGAATTGTTTTCGGACTCCACTCCTGGTACATTACTGTATTGCTCAAAGCTAAACAAAGTCAAACAAATGTTTGCCGACTTCGAGTTCTATACTCAGTTGCGTATCCGTTCCAGGAAGTTTCAGGTGTAATTAATTAGGATTTTACATCATTTTCAAAGGTACTCCAGGATTTTCGCGGAAATTAAATATTTTTCTAAGTTTTCTTTGTATTTTTTTTCTTTGTGGTATTTTCACTTATCGTTAGATTTGTATGATACTTTACGAGATGTACTGGAAGTAGTATCAACAAGTATTTGCTCCTTGCAATTGACGAAATGTAATGGGAAGAGCTAAGACGTATCAACTGCAAACATAGAATTGTCAATCTAAGAGAATAGATAGGAAATAATTGAATGGTTTGTTTCTTCTGGTATTAAATATTATTTATTAACTTGACAAACCAGGTAATGGTGTTATTTATGACAATCGTATCATTCTAATGTAGGTCAATTGATTTTTCTCGTCGCTGTAATCCCCTTTCGGCAAGCAATTTTCTTTCGTAATCATTTTTCAGAAAAATTCTTAAGTAAAACTTGTGGGATTTCCCGAAATAAAGTATTTCCAGAGATACCCAAGCGTTTTATCACGGTTTAATATGTCTCGGTTAATTGTTTCGGGAAAATTGTTCCGTCGAGAATGATTTCTGCGTAGAATAGAATGAAGAATATCGATGGACTCGAAATTATTTCCGAAAGGGGAGAAATTTATTTGACTTCAAAAACAAATGAGGCTGACTTCATTCGATTTGTTTGACGAAATTAATGTAAATTAGTTTTAGCAACTGGAAAGTGCCAACCCCACCCGTACCTCCTCTCCATCCTAACGAACAGGTACACCGATGAGATCAGTCGAAAAGTAACAATGCAATGACATTCGATGCAGTCAATCGTTAGGAACTTATTCTTTCGTAAAGAGTATTTGCATTTAAAGTGCTTTTCTGAAAATTGCGAATTTCACACTGCTCATTACCTAAAGAACCCCTATGATCATGTATCGATGTGTTTGCACTGTCGATAATGATAAGATTTCCTAAAAAATTTAGCGAAACCAAAAAAATACAAAATATCTAATAAGTATTTTATGATAGCGACAAAAACACAAATAATATATTATGTCAGGTAATTTTTTTTCATTTTATACCTGTACCATACTAAAACGGTAGCGCCTAAGATTATCTTCGATATGGTAACCCAATATTGTATCCTATTGAATCAATACCGATAGTTATTTTTAATTCTTAGATTTTTAACAAAACATCCTTGTTCGTATCTTTGCCGTTGCTTTAAGGCAGTTCAGAAGTATAAAAATCTCTATGGGCGTTGTACCCACTGAATGAAATTTGTAGTGACTGATGATTTTTATCATTTAAAAAATTCAACTCTTCAGACGACGCGAACTTTTAACGCCCAAACGATCCTAACCTTTTAGCTAGTTATATATTATGAAAGAATAAAAAATATAATACAATTTATATAATATCACAAACAACGTTTCGATTGCATCCGGTCAGTATTGCAGGGTTGATAGATGCTTTTGGAAAATAATATCAGTAGCAGTGCGAGTGGAAAAATAATTTTGCGAAAACGCTAGCATGTAACGACGAGCTGGCCAATAATCGTAATTATTATAGGAAAAGTCCATTAAGAGCGTTTGGCTTTCTCTAGACGGTATAGGAGCTCTCGCTATTCCTTATGGGCTTTCTATGGTGGTTTCCAGAGTATGGTGTATAACTGTTCGGTGTTATCTACATCTTCAGTTATTTCTCGGCATTCATGGTTATTTCACCCTCTCCGTGAAATTAGGATGTGTCCACTCTAGTCGAGGAGCTCACCGAGACTTTCGTGGTCGCCAAGGGGTCGGAGGTCGACAGGGGTGCAGACTTAGGCAGGGACTGTGCACTTCTCTCCGAGATCCGTAACACACCCTTTCTTACAGTCTGTTCTCTTTACTCTTTTCTTTTCTCTTACTCTCTCTTTTCTCTTTCTCCATCGGACGCATCTACCTATATAAGCCACGGCCACTGCCTTCTATGAGTTCCTCCTATTCTACCCCTTGGTCCGCCACCACCCAATAGCACACGTCCCATTTCAGACTCGAAGGACCTTCCCATCTTTCGACCCCTCAACCTTTCAACCTTCCTTTCCCTAGCTTCCACTTACTGTACTAAGCCTCTTCTTCGTTAGAGGTGCCCAAAACGAAAGGAATCTGTGCCTTTTTCAAAAATTCTTTTGTACTCGTCAACATTGTACAATAACTTTTAATAATCTAGATTCAATTGTACTTTTTTCATATCTTCATTTTAGACCAAACATTATTCATTAGTTTTATTAAGTATGTTTGAGATTGACAGCTATTTTTGACTAATTGTTAATTGATTGTTTATTGCTCGAATCACTTATCGAGAAGCTAAAATCTTATCTATTAGCTTTTTTTGGAATGAGAAAGATCGTCGTTTCTTTTGTTATTAAGGTGTGGATAGCATTTTGCACTATTCTTTTGTTTCATTATTCAACAAAATCGTGCACGAAGGATTTTTCATTTTTTTTTTTTGACAAGACATTTCTTATAAAAGTTATTTTAGTATATTTTTGGGAAAAGAGTGAGTACCACTGTTAGTAAATATTTCGAGAGAATGTTCCTTGCCAGACTTTTCGGTCCACTGACTGGCCTTCTGCTTCGAGTGACCATACCAACCGATGGCTCTTCATATCTCTATATTTATGCTTATATGTATACCGTATATATGCGGTTATGGTTTTCTTACATTCCCCAAACACACTGAGAAAAAATGGGAAAGCCCGTTTGGTAATAATTACTGTCATATTGTACAACTTTTAATCTACATAGTAATGAATGCAATAGATCTACGAGATATTATTATCCAGTGTTGAATGCATCTGAAATAATGTCGATTTCTATTTTCAGGGTGATTTCTCACATACGTTTACTGTAGAGTTTAAGAATTTATACAAGTTTTCGTCTATTTAAAAGAGGTAGCCATTGCCATAAAGCTACAAATTATCCAATATAATATAAAATAAGGGAATTAGTAAATAATATTATAAAGTTCCGATATTTATCTAAGCATTTGCTAATAGAAGGTAACATCCTTCGAGAGAATATGAGGGCAATTTTTACCAAGCAGAGGTTTTAACTTATTCTCAAAAGCATAATAATTGATTCCATATCAGTAGCGATAGATTGGACGAACTAATAGCAGACGGTTGACAACCGTTGGATCTATGTAAATAGCTTTTTGCTAGTTTCTTCCTCAATTTGAAAATTTAGTTTCTTCAAAGTGCTTGTCTATTTATGGTGTGGTGTCGATTTATTAATATTTTCATTTTTTTTTCGATTTGGTCCAATTTGGATGTTACTGTTACTAGTCAATCACCATAATCACTGACCAATCATAATTATCAGCGCTAAAGCTAAGCCGCACCCGAATCCGTAACGTCTCGTGAATCATCCTAATATTTCCATCGAAAATGTCTATAGGAAACTCTAATATATACCATTGCGTTAAAAATTATATAGTCTTGCTGTATTTTGTGTACCAAGCTGTGTAGAAATTATATCGTAACCTCGCTCGTGGAAATATATTAACCACTGAGTTCAATTCAAACTTGCAACATCCGGTGTATAAACGTTGTTACATAATTTTATTCTGGGTTAACGTTGATGAGACAAGGTTTGAATTACTAAACTATTAATTAATAACTCAATGATTACGATCATTGCACAAATATAGTTCAGCCCATTAATAATGTTTATTGATGAAACATAAACAGTCTGATAAATAAAAGAATCCTATGCATAAAAATATTTAGTATGAAACAGAATGACTGCAGATCAGGACTGGAAATGGTAGAAACTTCTATGAATACTGAAGACCAATAGTCTTTTCTTATGCCGTTATTCGCAATATGGTAGAAAGTAAAAAATTATTGTACTGATCAACAAATAATTACTCTCAAAGTATAGTGCGGTTCAACATACAAAACAGCACAATTTAATATAATAAACTTTTTCTCATTCATGTCGGATAGAAATATAGCTACTAAGCAAAAAACAAAAATTACAATAAAATAGTTTATTTCGTATTATAATGGGCCATGATACTTTACTGTATCTACTGTTTTGTAGTTTAACATATTAATTTATATGAGTTTCTTAAATTATGTATATGAGTATATGAGATTCTTAAATTTTCACTACCCCCTTCTTTCTCAGTAGATGCATCCGTTCGTTTGGTAGTTTCTTCCATACCAAAGGTATATCATCCTTAAAGTTTGTCTACTGCCAGCGCTACTGCAGAATGACATTTCTAATTCCGGATTGTGTTTCCATCATCCACTGGTAATGAAATCTTGACAAATCACGTTCCAACACATCCTTTGCCGATGAAATCCTCTCTCTAGTTTACAGATCCCTTGTATCTATTAATCCTGTTGTAGATACATATTGTTCTGATTAAAATTGAAACTACTTTAACCTGGAAACGGATCGCACAATTTTATTTTCTAATTTAAAAAGCTTGGGCTCAAATGTTTGAGACGCCCCTGCGATTACTTTTAGATTAAAGGAATTAGTGAAAGCAAACTGGTTAATTCTAGTCTACGAAACTACAGTTATCAGAAATGTAGGGTAAAATCGGATTATGTCAGTAGGTCTGGTAAGCTTGGGCACTTTGCTTTTAAAATTTTATAAAATATTAATGCAGTGTAATAAAACATTAAGAAAAATTATCGCCATCTTCAATTATACGACGAACAAGCTTTTTCTTCGTAAAGTTGCTCTGACTAAAATTTAAAGGTTCGTTCTACCGTATTTACAATTACAAAAATATCGCTATTTCTTTTTAAGCGTTTCGCGCGAGCTGCGAGCAAGTTAACGATTTTAGTATATTGTGTGGTTGACTTTACGCTGACATTCGCCGATTCTGTGTTCGCATGCAATATAAATTTCACAAAAATGTCATAATAACATTTCTTCCATGCTTTGTTCATATGAAACTTGTATTCTCGAATTATTATATCTGATGACGTTTCTTTATTTGATAATAATCGATTTCGTTATCCCTCGTACATTATATGATTATCCCATATTTTGACTGCGGATAAATATTTGCAATGCGATCAATTAGTTTTTCATCACCATATATATCGCTGATATAAATCGTATATATTTCACAGTACATTGTACATCGAGTGCACCGATTATTACATTATCAGTGTAAACTCAATATGCATTGGTCGAAGGGCGCGTTAGTTTATCTAACGCAGCCTCTTCCTAATAATAAATTTGTTGATCTCTAAGTTAATCAGAGCGTAATATTGGCTAGTCTCGCTTTCGGAGGATGATAATCGCATAGCAGGATCTCATGTCGTATTGTAGGCGTAAGTGAGTTCGGTTAGGTGGTCTTGTTTAAAGCGCTACTCGAATGCCTACAATCAACTGGGTTTGTCCGCAAATAACACTGTAGGATGATTATGATTGAATAAGGTCCGTAATTGAGGATATTGAGCAATTATATAAATAACACACAAGAGCTTGTGGCCCGGGGTGTTATTTCAACGTTGTAGAGAGGGTGGACAGGCGGGCGAGTCCACGAGGGTCGCCGAGGGTGGCTGTAAGGGCTGTGAGGTGGGATAGAGGCCGGAGGGGTGCCGAGGGATGGTCAGGGGGGAAATTACAGTGCAAACATTACCAACAACGTAGTAGTGCTACTCTACGCGCACACCCGTTAGATGGGATGGAACGAACGATCATCTCGAATTGCTATGCGCAAAATTTCGCTCGACGTCCCACTTCATTAACGCTTGATTACGATTAATAATTAATTCTATCTCGGCGCAACTTTTCTGCTTGGCCTTTGAAATACTTTATAGATTTATTCATTCTTTGCTTGGCTCTGTATGAAAAATGTAATTGGTCAGCCTGAGTGAATTTACAACAATTTTGTAAATATTCGATATAGTATAGTCACTCGTGGAGGATACTATATTTATATAAGGGTTCGATTCTTCCATGAATTGTACGGATGAATATATGAATTTTGGGGATGAGAATTTTCTATAATAGTATTTTATCTATCTAGCAGACTCGTGTGATTGGTTCATATATTTCACACTCGTGTCTCATATTCATTCGTACTAGCTAGATGGAACAGCTTTTGTAACAAATGCTTAGGGAAAACGCCGTCTGACTTTTTCTGAACGAGAGATCGCACTGTGAACCTGCCTCAAAAATATTTTTTAATGCGTTTCCCCTTCCTTGAAAATATTTTATGTGTCTATCACGTCACTATCATACATCTTGAGGCAATTTTACAGTCATTTGTTACAAAAATATATATATTTTTTTTATATTTCTGGTACCGACAAAATTGGAAACAGTTGAAATATATTTGGGTAGTTTTTCCACTGGCGGGAGATTTAAATCGAGTCTATCTTTATTGTGATTGAAATATACAGATGTGCTCGGTTGGTGTCCACGATGATGACGATTGAATATTTACAGTGTACGGAAAACTATTATCTGAGAATTCTCGTGCAGAAAGGTCTAATCTTGGTTAATCAAGATGCCGTGTAAAACGTCTCGCGAAGGCGTAAGCAGACAGGCGCCAGGGCGAACTTGAGTCTGGCTCCACCGTTAATGGACGAGACTGGGTTCATTCTGCGTGGTTCACCCTTTCGCATTCTGCCAATACGATCGTCTAGCAGTGTGGGGGCTCCACGTGGATTCGAAGTGCCAAATTTATCCCCAGAGAAATTACACTCACCATATACGTAAGGATTCTTACATTATACTCACTTTTCGTCTTTTTCTCTTTTTTTTTTGGCAGGGCCACCAAACCGCCAAATTCCATCTGTTTCCTATACTTCTCCCTATTTCTCTCAAATCATTCAACAGTTCCTCTATATTAAAAAGCCAAAAACTAAGAATTTAGTCATTACAGAAAATTTTATTAGAAACTTATTACGACGTACATTAGATATTTTATTGATTACAATTGTTAATGGCAACAGTGTCGGATAAGGGAAATGAAGATCCATAGCTGTCATTCACGAGTCAAAATGTTCACCTACTTTCTACCTTAACCTTTCCTTCTTCCAGAAGGTACACAGTAGTACACATCCTTTTAAACCTCACAAACTTTGTAGTTTGTGATATTTAAAAGGATCACAATAGGTTTTTTTTTATGTGAGAATTGTATTTCTACTTTGCATCTCAAATAGGCAGTTACTGGAAAATTTTCTTTATTGATATTCAAAGAAGGAGTTCACAGGACCCTCGTGGAAAAGTTTCTAAATCAGGAAAAAATGAAAACACTATTCTCATAATTTACAATTAATTGCTTTATGGTAACTCAAAACGGTCACCCATCCAAATATAGTACTTCGTTTTTTTACTTAACGAAATTGGAGGATCATCATAATGATAGTATTCCTATTTCGGTATATACCCTGTATGTGATTCATTACAAAAATATTTTTGACCTAAGGTATTGTCTTTGAAATAAGCGGAAGGACAGAGATCTATCATTTTATGAATTTTCATATTACATATTGTTTAAACGCAGTAAGAAATGAAAAAAAATTCAAGATTTTTAATTTATAAATTATCGTAGTAATGATTCATGTATTTAAAAGAAGCGTATCCTAGAAATTGTATACACTTTTACCACTTAGAAATTAAATTATCTCGAAAAATATATGGCTATCTTCACACGCGAAGTATATCTTTATAGTGCAATTTAGGCTACTTTCATTTTGTACATCTCGCTAGCTAGACGTTAAATAATTGTGAAATTATGCATGCACGATCATTAAGCACCTACCAAGAACATATACAAAATTCAAATTCGTATCTTGGAAGTGCCCTGGTGCTCCAACCACCTTAACTTTGATGATCATCCAGTATCTTCAGTCGATATCTGTTGTGTCTTATTATTTAGTACACAATATTCCTTTTGTCTACACATGACGAAGTTAGGCGTAATTAGTTGATTTATAATTATGTGTAAATTAAATTAAACCGATCATTAACAAAATTATTCAATTATTCCCAAATTTAGCAATCCATAAGAGATGTTTGTTACTATTACCAGTTGAACTCGTTCGGGCGTAAAAAATGTAAAAAATTCTAAAATCACCTAGCAAATGTTAATAAATAACTACGTGCTTATGCGTGACAAATTAAAAAGAATTATTTTATAAATGAATTTTTTCATTTTTTTTTAATGTTTCGGTAGGACATAATAGTTCAAAACAGATCGAAATCGAAAATGGTAGGATATATTTCCTATGTGTGTACTAACACAGTTAAATATTAGTGAGCATGTGTAGACTTGTACATACATATAGAACAAATATAGAACGAGAATTTATACCGTGCGATACAGATGGCGCAGATGGCATGCACGTATATTTCCACATAATTATAATATTATTATAATTAAGAGGTGCATAAGAGGGTTCGTTTAGAACGTCCAAGTCTTTGATACCCACACGAAAATAATTTATAAATAATATATATGTAATATAGTTCATATATAGTTAATATAACTTTAAATATATTTCACATATAAATTGGTGCATATATGCGGTAAATATTTATATCCTATTTATTATATATTGTATATATAAATATGTCAGACGGCAGTTTCCAGCTCATGCGGCACTCATAACGGCAAGCTAATATATTTAAAAAAAAAAACCTAAACCTTGGGACATGTGGCATTGGAATTCTAACTAATCTAACCTAATCTAACCTAACGTACTACTTCTTAGCCCATCACAACTCCCAGTATCGAGGATTAAAATTTTTTTGAAAAATTCGGTGTGGATGCCGCCAATCGGTCCTGGAAGCTTACGATTGACATAAAAATTGTCCAGGACCGACCTGGAACACAACAGATGTCTTGGAAACTGCCAATACGCATCGAAAAAAGTCTTGGAAACCACCTCTCAATATATTTATAACATGTAAACACATATATTTAATGTATATGTCTGCCCACATATCAGTCAATGTACATTACATATATTTCATGTATACATATGTAACATATATATTTTCATGACGCCTGCATCGAAACTTCAAGTTTCAGTGTCTCTACAGCCAGTCGAAACAAACCAATTTCTGAGTAATGCTGCAGACAACCATTAGCCGTGTGTAAATTGCGAATGCTTTAAATCAGCTAGCAGAAACATGCTCGTTTCTGTAAGTCAAATTCATTGTTTATTTCAGCCCTGTTACTTTGTCATTTGTTTGTTTGTTACCTCGGTTTACTTATTTTATTTTCATAAATAACAGTTCTAATCGTGCAATCATCACAATTTACGCATACGCTAATAGTTCTCCGCACCATTAGCCTTAAATAAACTTGTTTCTGATGGCTGCTGTTATTGAAACTTGATTTCAGTGTAGGCACTCATGAAAAGTATAGTGTGTAACACAAGATAAAAAACGATTTCAGACTTAAGGTGATGTCAGTTCTCGCCTACGGCTCGGGTAGCCAAATTTATCTTATTGTTAGTCCTGAAATCATCTTGTTTCATCCATTGTCACACAATATAGTATCAATATTGATTCTAATATTTATTTTCACATGTCATCACATTGTGTTTAATGAAATAATTAATTGTAATCTGCTTCATCATTTCCGTGTATGTACTGATCGATAGGGCATGCATATATGTATGTATATGTTTACTTATATTTACAGTATATGTATATGCAGTATATATGTATACTGTAAATATAAACAAATCTATTTGACATATAATTTGTATAAATTTAATATATAAATAATGTATATTTTTATATACAAATTAAATATATGTCACATATAAAAGTGGGCCAAATTTTATAGGTTTTGCATATGATTAACATATGTATATATAATCTATGTACGTGAACATATGTGTGCCGACATATATTTTTAATTGCTTATAATATATAACATTTAACGCTTAAGGTAAAAGTTTACAGTTCGTAACTTATTGGAACTCACATGGTAAATACGTCATTTCTAAATGAGCTTCCTTCGTCAAAATTACTCCCATAGTATAAATAGATGATTTTCTCGACAATACGGAACGAGATAAAATTTAAAGAAATTTCATGAAAGTACCAACATTCAGTGATGCGAAGAATTATTTAATGTCTTTTACAAATAGCTCTATAAGTTTTAAAGAAGTTCATAAGATTTTATTTAATACGGAAATACCTATCTAAAATTACGTTCAATTTTGTTAAGCGAGTTAAAGATGCGTGATGTAATACATGTTACGTAATTTCTGTTACAGCATTTGGGTAAGGGGGATTGAATAAAATTATTGAATAACTGAATCGAATTATTGAATAATTTAGTGCGACGTACGCACGAACACAGATTAATGTTTTAAGTAGCCTATTTACGCTTGAATTAACAGTTGCCAGGAATTATCGTAAGTCGTATTAACTTCAATTGTATTCATGCATTTTCGATTTATTAGATTATTTGGTCTTTGCGAATGAACCGCTGAAGTACTGCAGTGATTTATTTTTTTATCTCAAAAATTTAATTGCAATCAATACCATTTTATCGGGAATGATTTGTGTTTAAAAAAAAAAGTTAGAATAAATCAATGGAAATGTGATACCAATAGAGCTGAACCGCGGAGGCAGTGTATTTTTCAGGGGTCACTTCCTTACCTGTTATAACGTAAAGAAGTCCCCTGAATGTATATATTCATTCATATTACTCTTTACCTTGAGATATGTTCGTAATAGCATCTTTTATTTTTTCATCAGAATCATTTTAATCTCAATAATCAATGGGATTTCGAAAGAAATTTTCTATTTGTTAAATCATTGTAACTAATATTTATATCCATTGGAATGAAATTATAATTAGGGATTCTAAGCCATGACTTTTAAAGGATCATATTAAAACTAATTACATGTTGACCATATCGAGTTAAATTAAACATAACAAATTTTTATTCGCGTGTAATAGGTGTCGCGTGTTTTCAAACTATAATATTGGAAACACTTTCGGCCTAAACAGCGCCTTATCTAATAAAAAGGTTTAAGGACGTATAGGCTGTGTAGTTCAGTCAAAGAAGCAGTTAGTAAAAGCGAAGAAATTATTTCATATAATTATTCGAGATATAAATTGTTTTAATGCGACGGCTTTTAGACAAATAAATTTATTCTTACGTAACTTTTATTTTTTTTTCGATGAAAAACTTTTTACAAAACTGGCTTGTGGGGATACTTATAATAACAAATCAATTTCCTAATAATTATTGTTATTAATTTTTCATCTTAATAATACATTATTCTTTGTAAAATCAATGATCCCAACATACGTTGTATCTTGAATAGCCGTATTAAATATTTTGTTTACCCTGACGCTTTCCTGACTGGACTGTAAAGCCTATACATCTTCAATGTCGACATTTCAGAATACTGTAATTTAATAAGCATTATTAAGCCTCGAACGGTTGCAGCATAGAAAGTTTAAATGGGGGCCTAAAGGCAGTTCACGTTTTGCGAGGATCCACGCGTTATTAGCTTCATGCTGCGGCACGTGATTAGTTGTGAATGGACGGTCGCGGTTGGAAAATTAGTCTCCGAAGGATAATTAACCGTAGTAATTAATCGTCTTGACTTGAGAACGCCAAGCCAGAATACCAAGCAGTTCGGAAAAGCTTTTCGAAGAACGTTAAACAATGTTGACTGAAAAGGGTCTGGACCCTGGGGATCTTCTGCCATCGAGCTGTCTACCGGGTCACGAATTTCTTTTCTATTTATATAACCTGTTTAGGATATCTCGAGTTTTGTTATTTGGCTAACTTACTTATACAGCTAAAATCCTATAACTTTGAAATACCTCTGGATCGATCTTGACACTTGTCATCCATTTGATAGCACCGAACAATACTGGCACAACACGAATTATCGTTTGAAATGTCTTATTTTGGGAAATTATATTTTGATACTTTGATAGGGCTAATCGATGACCGTAGGGCGTTTCGGTTTGCAGAACCACAGAGCGACAAAGCCACCGTGCATCAATCTTCTGAAACGACGTGTTCGCCACTTAGTAGGCTGTCTACAGCTTCTACTGTAATAAATTGACCAGCTTGTACATATATGTGCATTGCGCAACTACGCTATCGCATTTAATGAATGCACCCTTTCTCGAGAGAAACAGCCGCTTTATGGTCGAGTCTATATATAATCCGTAGCGAAGCCATTTTGCTGTGTCGTACTTTGATGTTATACAGTGTTTATATAGTTTTTACATTTATTACGAGGTATATGTTAACTTTGTAATACGCCTATCATTTTCACGTGAATTTTAATATTTATAACATCTATACGATACTAAGTGCCATGATAGATACCTGTTAGCGTTTATTAAAATTTTTGAAACTAGGAGGGATAAATTTCTTCAAGAATTAAAAAGCATTCTTCAGCTTATATTGACAACGATATAGTTTAAGGCCGTTGACGGTGGTACTTGGTACTTGTTGAGAGATTGAAGTAATTGAAAAGTTTTAACCGGAAAGTCACAACAAAGAGGAGTGTGTATAATTTTAATATAGCATGATAGGGTTGACAGTAAATTATGAGCATGAGACAGCATGCTGTTATTTTTATATGATAAAGAAAAAAAGGTCTTCCAGGTTTCGCATTTTCTGTAAGTTGGTAAACGTGATCGTATAACATTGGAATTAAAAAATATTATACTTTCTATCGTTTTATTTTTCAAAATTACGTCTAATCGATCTAACGTCTCATTTTATAATTATAATTTGCACTTGTCTGTCGAATATTATTTGATTGCCGTAGTTTTATTTTTGGAACATCGGTGCTCCAATCCACAAACAATGCACAGGTCCATTTCAGTTAATTAAGTTAAAAAGATGGAGACAAATTTTGTATTATTTTTAACTAAGAAATTGTCTCTATTCAAAATTACAATTAATTGCCCTTTTGATTATATTAATTTAATTTTTTGATTTCTTAACGACCTTTTTTTTGTATGCGAGTTCAAGTTTTAATTACAAATTCGTCTGTTTACTATACCTTTATTAGCAAGAGATTTTTAAATAGAGCTCCTTTGTGTAACGTAGGTATAACTAGAGCATTTGAGTATAATCCGTATGCTAAGTGGAGTCACCAAGTAATCTGGTAGCTATTGCAGAGACATTCTGATAAGGTTAGGGGTAATGAGAATTAATGATGATGATGGCAATCTGCGTGTGGAGGAGGTACCTTGGTATTGCGTCTTCGGTCAAATTACTTAGGATCTGCATTACTTTCTACAAGACTCCTGTCGGAAGGTCCTCTGCCTCCAGAGATAAATCTGGCAGGCGCTATTAAATATTTATACAGAAATATACGACGCAGTTATTGATAAATACGCTTATTCATTATTTGATGGTAATAAAATGTTTTACGATAAACTTTGAAGAATTAATTCGCTGCGTATAAGGGTTGAATATAATAAGTTTACCATTTCGTTTACATAATTGATCTAATTTGCATTGTAAAGGTTATATGTTGTTCAATAGGCTATAATATGAAAATGGTTTCAAATAATATCCAGAAAGTATAATTACATCAAATTCGTGATCTCTCCATAGTTCGAACACATGTATATTACATTAATGAGCAGGACATTAGATTAGCACTTCTTAATAAAGAAAGACAAACAGAATTAAGTGCTAAACAATAACCAAAATTTATAATTATTATATGTGGCTAGAATCAATCGCATTATTCTATATTCTATGTAATTCTATTACATCTATGAATATACACACTCATACTTCCACATACGCATACATCTATAAATTTATACATTAATTTAATACAGAACAATCCGAAGGGATCTTCATCGATATGTAGACATATACATAGACAATTCTAATAGTCTTTAAGATTTAAAAGTTTGTGTGAGATTTGACTGCACTGATCTTATTTTAATATAGTCAATCGCGTCATTCACTTTCAATTAATGTTAACAAATAATTTTAAAAATATTTATGGCCTATGATACGCAGGTGATAACGATAAATATTAATCTTCTCGCTGGTTAATTTACGGGATATCTTTGGTGAATAAATAGATATAGAGAAGTTCATCGTGCCGTTACTTCCAAATCCATACAATTTCGGTCTCTTATATCAGCCATATGGACAAATTTACTCGTAGGTATACCACATGGAACGTTCAAGGAACAAGAACAAAAAAGAAAACACTCAACGCCACTTTGCTCCCCTAAATATGTTATGTAGAATGCAGCAATGAAATATTAATTAACAATAGACACTACATGAATGATGATGTACATATAATTACAAATAAATACCTTGTAGTTCACGTTTATGACACGTATACTACGAAAATGATGTGCACTCCGTGCTAGTCAGATAGCGAAAAGGGACGAGGAAGCTAGTACAGCTAGCTACCTCATGACAAATATTAAAGGAAGGGCTTAAACGATTCTATAGTGCAGCCCGTGGCGATTTGGATTATTTCGAATTTCTGGGCACTGTCGATAAATGGTCATTACAGCATCCATTATGTTCTTATTGATTTCCCGTTATGAGATTGGCTTTCTTTACAATGCCAAGTTACTCTTTTGTATGTTAAACGAATTATATAGGCAGATTATTGATAATCTATATTCACTTATCAGCAATGATATAATTTATAAAGAGAAATTTCATGCGCTGTTAACGTTTATTGTTACGCAATTTGTCATTGGAATCAAGTTTCGAGCATAAACGTTTATTACGCTTGGATGGAGAGTTTTCAGTTTTCTTGTTCTTTAAAATGAATTTGTACGATCGGTCATTCTCGTATAATTTTTTTTAGCAGCGAGCGCTTGTTAAATGTAATATCAAAAAATGCCTCTTCTTAGTTAGTAAACCTTGGGGCTCCACTTGAGGCCTTCGAGCCCGCGCCTTGTTTGCTTTAAAGTTCACAAAGTGAACTCCCCAAGAAGTTTGTTGAACCTGCATTAAGCTACTTCAATTTGTGTTAATCTTATACGCGAGAACGTTTCCGTGCGCTCATGATTTCTCAAACCTTAGAGTAGCCCTTGGGGCGCATTCGAAACCAGTTATAAATTTGAATAGACTTTACTTGCTAGAGATATTTCAAATAAATACTAAATTCTTAAAGTACAGTTGTATATAAAAAAGCATGAAGTAATTATTTCCTGTTTTTACATACAATTGTACGAAACATGTTGTAGTCTCCTATGTACTGACCATTATTAAAATTAAAGAAATACATGCATGTGCGAATTTTATACGCATCAATGCACAATGGTGAACTAATCGTCTAAAATAATTGAATAGCAAATTTACATATTTCAGTTATATACTTCAGTTATACGTGTATATTTTAGTTACATATTTCGTACATGTCGGGGGGAAAAGGAGGATAGAAAAATATATTATAGTAATCTTCGGTCATTCTTGAACCGAATGATTACAGGATTGATGTAACGAAGTATTTTGCAATGCAAAGATTGTATGTCAAATATGAAAACCAGCATTGAGCTAGTTCGGTACTAAATCAGCTTTTCAAACTGACTAGTCGCCTAGAATGTTGCGGTGATGTCGGACATGTACGGACATTTTGCGGGAAAGCCCAACTGTCCTCACAAATACCCCGTTATATGTCAATGAACAACATTACTTTGAAATCAATTTTATTGACGTTAAATTCCTGCGCTTGGAAAAAGTTACAGATATTATTATAATTTCTTAACCTTTAGTAAAAAGTATAATTGTAATTACCGAATATTCAAAGAAAATTAACTACACAAATTCATAAATATAGTTTGGTTTGGTTTATGACAGAGTACATTATGTTCGTTACAATTTTGAAATTTGCCCAATTACGACCTATTAACTTCTTTCCGGAACTTCGTCCGTCTTTTGCCAACCTGCTTTACATTTTCGTTGTCTGCAGCACCTTTTCAACATACCGTAAAGATAGATAACCTATGTTACTCCTGAAGATCATAGTTATTTAGCAGTCAAAGAATTTTTAAAATCAATTTAGTGGTTCTGGAGTTTTACGGTAACGTATATAGGTAGATAGGAACTTATAAATTTCTTCTTTTATACGTTTGTATAGATATATTTATACATATATCTACATATAGTATAATAGATACTAGAATATATAAAATTCGAATACTTAATATATTAAATTTATTTAAGATATTATACAGAACCTTCCTGTCGTATATCAAAAGTAACCAAATGCCATTATGGTAGTCGTGGTTATGACAGTAGTAAAGAAAGTTTTCTGTTTGATTTTCAAAAAAATATTAGTTTTCTTTATTTATCAAATGATATTTTTAATACGACATCGAATGACATTTTTATTTGAACGAAGATTTTTCTTCCCATCTCATTGACCCCTCAGATTATGAAGAGGGTGGGTAGCGTTGTTTATATAGAATTTTAAGGAAACACATGTCAGTTGCCTTTTGAGGGAGAAATACGAGCAGGAGAAATTAAAAACTAAAGGGTAAACCTGTTAGCGAGGCACAGGAGACGCCGATGAAATCCGACGAGATCCAAAGATGAACCTTGGCGTGAAATGGAAGGAGACTTGGCTGGATGGATGTCGTTTTAACACGGAACAAAGCTTCCGTTAACGCTTGGACAATTTCATTACTCGAATCGTGAGCGTCGTGTAGCGAAACGACACTCTATTAAATGGCGTCCTGGCGGGCGCCAACGTCCTGGGTATAGACGTTTGCGTCCTGTCAGGACGAATCTATTTGCATAGTAATGGCGCCCGTCGGTCCGCGTAGAAAAGCCGCAAATCGACGGGAAACAGCACTTTGGATCATACCACGGATTTTCGAAAAAGCACCCTCCGCTCCTTCCTACATTACCAAGTAACAATATTCACAATATATTATGTGTAATGTGGCATTATATCTGTTTCATGTTACTCGGTACCATTTAGCAATTTTGCCATTTAAGTAATTCGGATTTAATATGTATTGTATCACTTAGGCTGTATTCCTTTACGATTGTCGTCATTAACGATAAAAAATTCGAATATTCTATACTATGACATGGTATCTTATATAAATGGAATATATTTTATAATATATATATAATTTACATATAACCTTTATGTAATCCTTATATACTTTTTGATCTGAGTGTGCTTTTTTCTGTATAGAAGAAATACATTTTTTGTTCTTTTCCTTTTTTGTTCCCTTTGTTTTTCCATTTGCTTCCATTGGATCCTCCCAATTAGAGAACTTCGACCTTGTCCTGCAATGAGACGTGATTTTGCCGAATCAGTGATCACTTGATCAGTAAGAAGGAGTAATTCGGAATCGCTGGAGCACATATTGGTCGCAGTAGTAACGGCATGCAACACCAGTTTCGCCAGCAGCGGCAGGCGACTAATAATCAGCTAGGTCCTGCGAGAGTTTCCTTGCGTTACGGGTAAACTACTCGAATTATTATTGCTAATTGCATTTGCTCTCTGATATCTCTCTTGAGCGTCTATGGGGAACGGTCGATGGTGAAACTTCGAGAATCCAGCTGATGATCGATAGTATCGAAACTTTGAAAATGTTCAATCACTGAAAATTTCATTTTCCCACGATATTTTCGGTTTCTTAATATCGATTTGTTCGTACATTTGACGAATTTTTATCATCTGCTTACACAGGATTTTTCAGATCTAATCACGCATGGATAGCAGATTTGAATTTTTCGTTAAAAAAAAAAAATTTGGTTAACGAAAAATGAATATTAACGTTACATTTGAATGGTACATGTTTGATTTATTTATATCTTATAAATTTGTAGTATTAATAACCAATATTTTGTTCATCCGTTAATAGTTTTCACGTTTATGGCAGAATTGATATATAAAATAATGTGTTAATTTATTATTATATTATTGTTATTAGCAATGAATAAGCACTGTGGGTGTCACTGATAAAAGGAAAGATTTGTAAAAGCACTTTTACTAAAAACAACGACTGTTTTCCTTATTGCTTCTTAGACTTCTTTTTCTTCTCGAGGGCTAAAAAAAGATATTTTTCTAGACGAAAAAATTTTCCATCCAATTTTTATCCCGTGCGCCTTTTTCTGTCCGATAAAGATAGCGAAATATTCTTGAGGCTTAGACAACTCATTTATTACATTCACATCTGTTACGGAACAGGGTGAAATTATCTTGGGTCGTCTAATTCATTGTCAAAAATTAATTACTGCCTGTACAATTAATATCATCTAGAAATCATCAGTTTCAATGAATTTCAATTTCCCGAAGATACCATAATGAAATGTTGTATGCGAACTTTCATAATACAACCGCGAATATGATATTTCACCCCAATTAATTTAATTTTCAAAATGATGTCTCTCTTCTCTTTCCTAAATCCCTCTGTCATTTTAAGTTTCGATACCGATCTTCCTCGAGAACTTCCTTACAGTATCAAAGGAAGCACCTCCTGGGGCAAGAGTCTGTGAAGGATAAAGGGCCACCTCAGCGAGGCAAATCGAGGGGGCGTTGGGGGAACGAAGATAAAAGAAAAGAATGAGACATAGAGAAGACACGTGGATACTTTATACGTACTTCCTAGAAAACAGAAGATTCGAGTGTTCTTTGGAGTCGAGAGCATAACAGATAACAGCCCTAGTGGAAGTTAATTACGAGGGGGTGATAGCGAGGGAAGGTGGACTCATGGTGGTAAGAGGGGGGGAGGTTGACGGTGGCGATGTAGGTGGTGGTAGAGGTAGATGTGGGAGATGGAAAGGTCGATGGGCTGTTTGGCTCTCCTACCCTCTATCAAACCTTCCCCCTTGGGCTTCGCGTCGCTCACAAGCCTCAGCCGAAGCTGAAGCAAAGTCTGCTTCGTTGCCAGGGCACCGTCACACCCCGAGGGCTAGAGGGTTTCCAATTATAAGAACCCAGCGCGCCCGTCGCGACATCCTTTGCCCTCTAATTTCGGCACCTTGTTGTTTTATATCCGCTCGACAGCTGAATCGGTTTTCAGAAAATTTTCGCTGCTTGGAAATTCAAAATTCCATGGGATTTCATCCTTCATTGTTTCCTGCCTACTGAATATATTATATAATAATTTTTCTCGAACTGTTTTCTCATTTTTTTCTTCTCAATTTTCGATCTGTTCTGTAGTTAGGAAAATCATAAATTTCGATGGCTCGATGTGATGGTACATGCAAAGCAACGATTCAAAAAGTCTGTGTCGGTAATACAATTTTTTTCGCCTGAATGAGATGTGATCCAATCTGAATGTCGATTGTATCGAGCTGGTGTCCTTATAACCATCTAATGAAAAGGCAAGGATGCATGCGTAGTAATTTCGCGACGTGAAGTCGATCAAGCGCGATTCCTCGTAATTGGTAAAATTGATCTCTCCACGGTGCCGCGGCACTGGGACTACAGGACTTCGGAGCGCTTTTCTACGGTATACAGATCTCTCAAACGCGTTACCATGGCACCTGTGCCCTAACTAGATATCGACGCTGCTTATTATTTTCCCATCATTTGCGTCACACGAGTGAGCGTCCGACTTCTTGGAATATTCGAGAAACAGAGATACTCTTGTACTTTTGCAGTTTTTTTTGTTTTACTTTTTCTCTTTCAGTACTTTTCTTTTACGCAGAATCAAGCGAATAAGAACAACGAACCACAGTTATTCCTTGTATGCTTTCTTATTTTTCCGTTTCGTAGACGTAACAGGACACGAGTACATATTTATTCTTTTGTATTCGTACGACGTCTTTACGACTTCTATACCATATATCGAGCACCGAACATTGACGTCACGCAATATTATTACAGCTTATGAATAGAATTATTCCATTTTCAAAATTCGTACAAAAATAGTTCAATCTTCACAAACTCCCGTTATTTTCATTTAACTTACGATCGATTAAAAATAATATGTACTTTAGAAGAGCAGTTCGATCTCTACCCCTGTGTAAACGATTATCGAGGTAGCGCGCATCACATATGGGTCCCTTACAAGCATTAATCCTGCCAGTGCCTAACTAGATCCTAGTTGGGTCTTATCGAGGTAGCCATTTTAATTTCATGTCAGTTCCCCTGTTAATGCTTAACTAGGCTCGAGGTAGGAATCAATTCGATATTTGCGATAAAAGTATCGGGAACTTCCTCAGTACGCTCACATGGGTAACTTTGAATTTTGGTATCCATTGACGATATTCCTAGCGTGGTCATCCAAGTTAGTTTTACAAATAAATTAAATATGAAACGTAATTACGATATTGGCCATTACAATTCTTGACTGAAATAAATATTAGAAATTCTGTTGGTAGTTCAATGGATAGTGTATCGTACCCCATTTCGAGTACCCCAAAAATCGCAGGTTCGAATGCTGCTCCCGGCATCACAAGTAGGTTTCATGTCCATCAGAAAATAACGCGTGCACATATGCCTTTTTTTATACATTCGGTTGCAGTTATACAATTACAAAATTACATAAATCGTATGTTCGATTTCTTTTAGCGAATATTAACAGTTTAATAAGTTTTCTATATTTTTATGCCACTAAAAGGAATTCAAACCTGACCCTGACTGGTAAGCCTATACTGGCTTACGTTATGGCAGCCTATATGGGTCTAAGATAATAAAGCGTAACATTAATATATAGGCCCAGGATAAACTTCCAACGTAGTTCTATTTTATTGTTAGGGCAAGTTAACTTGGTCGAAATTATCGCCCAGTAAAAATGTCTTTCCTCGTAGATACTTCAATATGTTTTATGCATGAGCCATATAAAAATCAAATACATCCGTTCTTGCGGATTTGTCAAAAGAAATAGCCGACCGCACAGAATTCAGAAAAGTAACATGTAACCTCCCAAAATAAAAGAAGCTCAAGTATTATACCGAAACGAAATCAAATTATATTGAGGGACCCAATGAGGTTCGAGTATTTTTCAAAATTGTAATTTCTCATAAACTCCTGATAAATTACAATTATTTGCGCCCGATGTAAACGTGTAAACCAGCACATAACTACGCTCTAAAACATACGAGCCTTCTAGTCTGACTGTTTGTCTGTGTGTGTGCGTGTGTGTGTGCGCGCGCGCACGCCTGAGCGCCCAGGGGTGGAAACGGATGATCTCTGCAAGTTAATTTGTAACTTGAGCTTCGTGTCAGAGGATCAGGGGGTGGAGAACACGGTACTCCGGGGTTGTTTGTTGCGCTAATGCCTAATTAGCGGAGTGGTATCGCGTCGCGAGGAAAGCCTTCCTCGTCGTCCTTCGAGTCCCTAGGAAAATCACCTGTACAGTACAGAAAGCAGTTTACTTAAAATTTCTAGACAAAAGCTTTATTCCATTTTATAAATATGTAACTTTTTTTAACGACTTGCACCGATCGGTCGGTTTACGTAAGGTAATCGTTTGATTTTAATTGAAATTGTGATAATAGGTTTAATATAATCGTGACCTGCTTAAAAGGTCATGCGGCACGGTAAACTTTGATGTTTTTCTCAAAGAAATTCACCGGGAAATAAGAATCGCGACTCATTCGTAGTTTACCAAAGCATTAAATGTTTGAAAAAGCTCCGTCAGACAAGGATAACTTAAAATATCTTTTAATGACTGACGGAAGATCGCTCGGGAGGAAAAATCCGCATTTGGGTCCAATTGTGGCCGTGCTCCAGCTGGACGTCACTCCCTGATAACTATCCTGTTATCATCGTACACATTATTCACTATTTAAAGAAAGTATGGTTAAACGAGTTCCTAACTTAATTCGGTTCGCCAGTCGGAGTTTGTAACTCGAACTTTAGTAAAGATGAAACGAGGACTGGTCGTTCGATTAGTCGACTCAATCACGCTTTGTAGAAATTTTCATCCGCCAGCCCCTAGGTGTGTCATGGGAATATATCGACAGATACAAGTACACTCGCGTCTTATAACTATAGTTACCTCCCTATGCCCCCTCGCTAACAATTAGAAATCCGAGGAATCCGTTCCTGGAAATTCAATGTTACCGAAGCTCTCTCTATGGGCATTAGAGGCGGAGTTTAGAAAGGGAAAAAATAATATGTCAAAAGCATAACCGAACAACACAATCAACCATGAGCGCGCAGGAAAACAGCCAAGTTACGTCAGGGAACTATTCTGTTCCTCTCTGATGTTTGAAAGGTTAAATATTGGTGAAGGAAATCTTCATAAGGCTTTATTGCTACATTGCGAATAATAACGGGTATATTGCGAGTATATTCAAAGGAACCGGAATTAGGATGTATATTGAAATAATTTATATACTTTATGGGTAACAATGTTACACAATAATATATTTACGATATCGACATATTTTTCAAAACGTATTGATTTATCGAGAAAGGTTTTATATCGATTCGTAATCCAACATGATTATACATAAACTATTATGATCTGAATACCACGTTAATGGTACTGCACTAATTACCGGGATTATTGTGGGATTACAGTAAGGCAGTAGCATCATGAAACTTTACTATTCGCATTTTCCCATATTAGCTATGTATTATATTTGGGTTTACGTGCTCTCATCAAAGTCCGATGGTAAAAATGTTCTTTACCATAATTTTGTAATATTTAACGGCCACACCTTCAATATTGCACGAAAAGCATAATATCTTGGTAAATTCTAGGGTAATTGTTTCCGGATCGGAAATACTGGAAATTATTGACGAGAGGAGCAGAAAGCAACAAGATTTAGAGACGATGTTTCTTGAATCAAGCATATTCGATTGCAGAAAGAAAGGTGGGGGTATCAGCGGCTGGGGCTTCGGACGGTTCTTTTATATTGGTGTATCGATTTATATGCTTCTCGAGGAAAAAGGACTTCCAACGGAGCGGAGTAATGCATTGACCGTGTTACTCCATTGCCCTCCTACCGATCGACACTTTTCGCACACTGTATATATCTTTCTTGCGCTCATATACATATACGCCTGTATAGATACGCACACCGATATAAGAACCAATGGTCGAGAAATTCTGACATCAGTTTTTTTTCTGTCATCATATTTCTGGATTCATATCCTGCTAGAGTTATTTTCTAACTACGATTCAATCCTTGATACGCTACACGTAGGTATATACATGTCAAAGAATACTTTTCAGGACTTCTTGTCCTGAGTATTGGCAGTTTTTAGGACACTTGGTGCTTTTCAGGACGGGTCTGAAAGAATTTCGATACGTAACGTATACTTTCAGAACCATAAAGCGGCACTCACACCGAATTATCCCAAAAAAATTTTTTGCTAGACACTCGGAGTTGCGATGGACTAAGAAGTAGTTCGTTAGGTTAAATTAGGTTAGAATTTCAATGCCACATGTCCCAAGGTTTAGTTTTTTTTTTTATAGAAAAACACATTGGTTTGCCGTTGTGAGTCACCTATGTCCTAGAAACTGCCCCTGGACAAGTCTTTATATGTATATATAACTTTTAGGTTAATATATGCGAATGGTGCGTTAAGTAAATACGTTCTGCTTAATTATTTTTTATTTTATACGGCCTCATTATATGCCCTGTACATTGCATGAGATTTCCTCGAGTCTCTTTCCGTGACTGACTATCATTAAAATTCTTTGATCATACAAGTGTCAAAGTATCTTATGGGAAATTTCTGAATACTATTATGTATTATATTTCAAATATATTATTCACCATAGGTAGGACATGTATTGTATGTTATGTAGTATATATTTTGGTATGACGTTATTATAGCTAACGCGCTAAAGCTAAAATGATGCCGACCAAAATATTTTTAACGACTGTGAAATTATAATTTATCAGGACAAACGTATTTGATTGATATGCAATTTTTTAGTTTTTATATGTAAATGAAAGTTTATCAAAGTTTATAGAATTTATTTATGACGGCCAACGAGACTGTTTAAATATGCATGTTTTCATTATATATTTTTAGAAGTAACATGTTTTTCCAGCTATAATCATATAGCCTTTATAGTTAAAACGCACGGATAAGATAAAAATGAATATTCTCTTTTTTTTTGCTTATTCACTCAGTTACATTTCAATAACAATACGGTTATTGCTGTAGGATTTACAGTACTTATTTTAGTTTAACACTAGGTTTACGGACGTTGATTATCAGCGTCAACAAAAATTGCTAAAAAATAATACTTATAATTTCTGTAACTTTAATTTTCAAATTGCACACCTCTGTCACGCACCTTTAAATTCCACAGTAGCCGATGCGAATTTACAATTCACCCCAGTGTGGAATTTAAGGGCTTAACATGATATTTGAAATCCGTCAAAATGGCGGGTTCCGTAAATCTAGTGTTAAATCTGTTTCAATAATCCATATATTAATTTTCCTATAGCAACATTATGAAATGTAATGAAGGGAGTATCTAGTGCTTTTAAACTTTTTATCCAGATTCCATAAAAGCTCTTTAAACACGTAGTCGAGGCACTATCAAGTGCTGTCAAACTCCTTTCGTATTGTCTCGATTCCTTTGACGTCAATGCTTCCAGCGACATCGGGAAAATGTGACTGATTTCATTTTATATTGTAACTGAAACCGTGAAGTACTTTTATACAAACATTTTTAGACTTTCACATTAAATAATTTATATTTTTTTTAGAAACGTATCCATTTTCACCTTTTCTTTAATGAACAACACTTCTGTCACGAGTAATCTCTTGGTTATATCATTTTATGTTCTAAATTTAAATACGTATGACTTTAAGGGGGTTCTCTGGTTTAATGGTCTGATTTTTAAGCATTTTTTGGGATTTTTTTGTGGGGACCAATGAAGAGATAGAACTTTGGAGTTTTTATCATTTATTTATAAATGTTTCAAGAGTATACGTATAAATTTTTAGCTAAAAATATTCATTAGAACAAAAGTTATAGCGCTCTGAAGACACCTGCCTCGAAAAAATGTACGCTCACTCCCTCCGTGAAATCAGCTGATTGGCTTATCTGAAACTAAAAAAATCGGCGGCGTTTTAATCTGTAAGCTTAAATACACGGAATGGACTATTATGAAAAGAAAATTTTGAAAATTGGACTTTTGACAGACTTTGGAACAAAAAATTTCGAATTTCATGTATTTTTTGTTAACTTTTTGTTAAACAAAAAATAGAAATATTTTAAATTTTGGGGTGATAATAGACCATTCCGTGCGTCTATATGTGCTGAGTCGACCCTATAAATTTGAAGTGAATCGGCCAAGCCGTTCTCGAGATATGATGGAGGAAAGTTTAAAAAACATAGTTTTGAGAAAAACGCGTTCGAAGTTTCAAGTACAGTTACAACTATAAAAATCCTTACTTACCATTAATCTGCGATCAGCTCATCGCTCCGAACACCTGCCTCTTCTAACTGCTGTATCTTTATAATGGCTTCGATTTTTGAAAAATCACTTTACCACCATATTCTAGATATATTAAGGACACAATTTATGCAAAAAAAAATCGATTTTTTGAACCCATCAAACCAGAGAACCCCCTTAAGTTACAAGATGGCAGATTAATCAATTATTCTAGTGTCTATTAATTAATCTAGTGTTCCCTCGATGCAGTCCTTAAAGTGCCTTGATTCGATCAAGGCGACTCCAGAACAATTTCTACTATAGCAGTGATCTCAATGAGCAAGTTGTTGATCTTATGAAAATATACTCCCTTAAAGATTTTTTTGAACTGCTGAATCTCCTTCTGAATTCGAAGTTTTGATATTCAAAATGACATTTATAATATACAGCATTAAAAATCTTAAAAATTATTCGATTTTTATCAATCTTATCTTTAGCTCCTGTTGGACTCACTGAATTAAAATTTTGGTTAAAAATGAACAATTAAGAATGCTGGATCCAATATGACTTTTTGATCTCACTGAGTTCAAACTTCGAGTCAAGATGTCGAACTACAAAATTTATTAAAAAATCGACATTTTTCGAGTCATCCACGGTGGTGGTCAGTTTCGTCATGATGATGCATATATTTATGCATCATTGACAGTTACGGGATTAATATTTGTTAGCAATTTATGAATATATTATAGACTGAAATGAATAAAACAATGAGAATAGTTCAAATAAAGTGAACTTGATGCATTGCCTACGATATTCGTTTATTGGAAGTTCACAAGTGAACTACCCACTAGTAGTTTCAGACATGAGAAAATTCTCTTAAACTTGAGTTCGGTCACACCACAAAGTCACTACCGGGTTGTTAACAAAGGCTTGGTTTATCGATACTTTTCCAATAAAATAAGAGTGTATAACCAACTGAGAAAATGAAGAAAGGCGTATAAATGCCATTCTTCGTTTAACACTACTCGTTCGATTTAACCACGTCGTTGTTGTGTGGATACTCGTAAATGGCTATAGGTGACAGTTTTGATAAAAATACATAAAACTAGGTAGATACTTCAATTTTAGAGTATACCGATATTTTCTTCACTGCGCAGGTATATTGCAATGCTATATTACTAAACTCATTTATGATACCTGATGTAGGCATCACACGAGTACCTTCATAAATTATCAATTGTGTTTTCTCTCAGTTCTACACACCTGATCAAGACTTGAAGTACATTTTACAACCATAGTTAAGACTTTGATAAATATATTCGAAATTAACATACTAATCGTCTAATAAGTACAAACATATGGTCAATGCGGATATAAGTGATTCAATATTGGACAATATACAATGCTAACAGTTATATACAGTATTATTATTATAAGTTTATCAGAAAAATTTGTAACTGAATAAAAATCATTTCTAAAGGATTTAATTGAATGAAAATATAATAAACATAATATGAGAAAGTCAATAAAACCTCAGAGCACGAATGATAAATGCTTTCTGCGCGAGAAAAAAATCTGTACGATTTATTAGCAACTCAGGTTTGGCTAAAATTATATGTAATGTAATATAGATAAAACGTTTATCTATAATGGTAAAATATTTTTTCTTTTCTAGGTAGTTCACCTAGTTAAGAGCCCTGTATAAATATGATTGCAAAAGCTAGGCTATATTCACTGTAGGATAGTAGGACTGCAACATTTGCCATATTTCTGTATTTTCAATTTCAGTTTATTATCGAGTCAGAACATTGTTGTACTAACTTGTCCATGTATTATCGTCAGTGATACCATATGTTGTAACTATATTATTTAATTGTAGAGATACTTATATGGTTCATAATAATAAAATCGTGCCGATGCTTTCTATATTCGAGCTGCGAGATGAAACTTTGAGGTTAACGGATGGAGAAAACAAATTTACAGTATTTAATATTGCTATGATTAACTTTACAAAGGCGAGCATAATCAGTCTAATATATTTAATCGAAAAATATATTTATTTGTATACCAGACAGCATGATAGATTATATTCCATTTGTTAAAATCGGATTTTTTTATAAATTCACTGCAAGTATATTTGTATTAACATATAGTTTACTAATCCTGTAGATTTTTAATTTTCAACCTATGAGAAAAGTATAGCTAGAAAATGTTCAGCACTACTGTATGTACAGACTAACTAAATCAATCCTTCCACTGGAATAGTATGCGTACTGGATCAGTTATCTATGATATAGCCGTGGGTATGTTAGTACAATACAGTCCACACACACACCATGTTTGTATGTCCAAAATAGGGTCCATTCGATAACTTTATATATTTCAGAATTTTACGGTACGGAAGAATACGAATCATATAAGTATTTCTTCTAAAACTTGTCACATTTGATTATTACAATTTTTTTAATTAAAAAAAATTGTTCTATCTATGACTTGCTTTATTCAATATTTATTTAAATATAAAAATATTACGGATATAAAATATATAACGGTATATATATGTATTTTGAACTAAGAAGTGTGCAGATTAGGCTTTTCTATATTTTTTTTATTCGATTTCATTAGTAAAATAGATTTCGTGTTTGTTGCACATTTATATATGTGTTGCTTGAAAGGCAAGAAAGTGCCACAGTCAGAATCATTAATCATGCGATTTCCCGAGTGCTTCACTTGACGTCGTTGATCCTAGTAGGTGTAGGTATATAGTACATGGGTATATACGATGTTATTGTACGTCTGGCGGTTTTATCGGACTCCTAATGCGACTCCGTGCGTTACTGGCTTGCAATAATGCGGGAGAGAACGCGGAAATGCTTGTTATTCCGAAGAAGTGTTGCGGATTACGGCGAAAGTCGCGAGAAAAGACGAACTTATGTATTCCATAAGATATGTACATGTGCCCAAGTATTTGAATTTATATTCAGTTTCAAATATGTATTATTTGAAAAAATATCCTTAAAGTTATTCAAAATGTGAATATTCTATGTGAATTATACATTTTGCTACAAGATATTGCTGCTCGTTCAAGTTTAATTTGGCTGGCCCGCAGTGCCTATCGCACACCTGATACAACTTGACAGATGAGGGACTGGGGTGCTGTTATTTGATAATAAAAAATAAAATATTACTTCCATTTCCAATGGTACTTTATTCTAATAAGATAGTCCTTCTCGACTAAGAATATGCCACAGCCATAAGTAATCCGATTCGTAATTAATAAATTTATCACGAACAAACTTATTTTATCTTGCATTCCGACAAAATTATCTCTTGCATTGGAACCAAAAGGAATCATCAAGTACTTGTAATACCTTATGCCTAACATCCGTTTTAGAAATTCTTATTTTCATCCTTTGTGGAATAATTAATTACCTAGTTATTTTTGTCTGATTGTAAATTTTATTTTAACACGATTGGTGTAAATTTATGGTGGACCCAATATGATGTAGTAATAACCAAAGTGATATGCTACTTGGAATTTTATTTTACTTCAAAATTATTTAATTGTACATGGAGAAAACTTTGTGGTAATCTATCACAAAATTATTGTAATCATTAGCATAGAATATAGCGAGCTGTACTTTCTTTTAAGAAATATAATAATCATCGTCTTACAATATAGTAATACATTGAGTAGTACTTTATGATTGAGGATTTCATTTAGTGTGATAATATTAGTCATTTTCCATGGTAATTTTTCCAAACATATATCGTGAAGTTTGTTTTACGGTCTTTAAAAGACATTGTTACAGTATAGTAATACTCCTAATTCAGGTTCAAAAACCTTTGTCACACAATCTGAAAATGTAGATGCTCTCCTCATCAGGGACACGAGAAAGAAAAAAAGTAAGGTTGGGGAATCGAATCCGAGAACATTAAATACTAGTATCAGGTTACACTGACTGAACCACATTGCTCATTTTAATCGTAGAAACATCGTTTCTATTCAAGTTGTATGGTTGTATATTATCACCACTTTCTTCTCTGTGTGTATGAACCAATCTTGATTTAGTTCGATAACCATTATATATTCATTATAAAGTACTTTTGAAATACTTTATACAAAAAGTACTCAAGCATTTCATGTCATCAGGGATTGTACAGATAATAAATAAATGTATTATATGAAATTAGTGAAACAAGATAGCAGTCATTAATCGAATAATTATTATGAAATATGCAGCACACAATTTTCATAAATATAAAATGTATAATGTGAAAATGAAGATTAAAAGAGAAATGTTGTAGAAAGGTACAAGGTATCCGTATGCTAGCTAAAGAAGATAAACTCGCAACGAAAATGGAAATCCATTTAATACCTAGCATAATATAGAGTAAAGGTGCGTAAACTTTTATGTACAGTGAAGGATAAGCACGACTAGGGAAGAAAATTAAAATAAGAAGAAAATAGAAGGTACCTCACATGTTGCCTTGAAAAAAGAAAAACAATTGATTCATTAAAAAAAATGTCAATCCACATTCGATCCAATCTTAAATAACTCAAATTATTGTATTTTTATTTAAAAAATATTAGGGATGTGTAAAGTCGTGAAATAATACTCTTGTAGTAATCGTACTTGTGGTGAAAGAAAGAGATGAGGAATCGCATTGGAAATTATTCATCATATGATTTCGCAAGTGTTCTTATTCTGAAATTCTTTTGACGCTGAATATACGTGAGCGTAGCTTAAATTCCACGTACTTTTATTATACGAATGCCAAGTTTATCGGCATCCTAATGCCGCCCCGACACAGTTTCGGGTCTGCAATAATGCGACACGAAACTTGAAAACGTTTGTTATTCCGACGAAGCGTTGTGGATTACGACCGCGTCGCGAGAAAAGACGAACAGATCTTAAGATATGCATCCATATTCCGTTCGTGCGTTGCGTCGCGGACACTAGAGTGGCCATTGTGAATATTTGAATGCCACTCTTAAGTATAAGACTTCTTCTGCCTCTTAGAGGCAAAATTTAAGTTCAAAACAGGATAACGTCGTCCATTTTGAAAAATTCATATATTCTTTTCTCTTTTGACATTATCATTGTTATAATGTTACCAAACTGATGCCATTACTGGATCTTCCATGAATCTGGCTTTATTCGTTTCTTTCTCCATTTCAATGCGTAAAATATTCTTTAACACGTTGACTGCCGCAGTCACCCACATTCGGGTAACAGCAAAAGTTCTCATCGGGCCGCGTCACCCGTATTCGGATGACGCTTATTTGACTACTTACGAAGGATCTTCGTAGGTATTTGGAAAGATATTCCACAAGATGTAATAAAACTATTGAATTGATATAAAAGTAATACAGAAATGGTTTATTACAAAAATTATTTAGAATGTAAAACTTTAAAGCACTCTATACAAAGCCAAGGTTGTTCAGGACAATTAGGACAAAAAGTTGTTGTTTTCTTTAAATTCCCTCGTGCCTTTGATCGCTACATTTGATGTCTTTTATCTGAATAACATAGTTTGCATGTGCGTCTAATGCTTATTTCAGAATCATTTTTCCGAACGGCGATATTATGCTGACTCCGTTGAAGACAAGGTTTTGTTGTATTTTCAGACAATCCTAATAATTTTGCAGTTAATAATTCTCTAAATATTCTAATATTCAGATTCCTCTTTGTTGGAATTTTGTAAACTATCAAAGCGTTTACAACTGGAATTCCCAGGAGAAGTTGAATGCCAAGTTTTCGGTACAATTTGATTCCTTTTCCAATTGTAGTGACATAAGAACCGCGGCCTGAAGGAGATTTCGTTGGAAATATACGCGGCAATCAACGTGTTAAACATAGTCAGGTCTGTTGCAGATAAATTTTTCACAATAAGAATATACCTGACAACTACACTTGCATGCACTACGTTTTTGTTTCAAATACACTCCGCTGGACGCTGTGCTCTGTTCTGTGCCCGAAACGTCATTTCTCGTAAAAACATCACCTCGAGCGATTCGACCGTTTGGGTGGAAGCACGGCTATAGGCTTGCTTCATTTTTACAAATGGGAGTGTATACGACATACCAGCATGGGATCCGTGAAATTTTACAGAACAAAAAAAAGTATAAAAGCATTTATCCGTGTAAAATTTATATCGTGTGAAATTGTTCGAAATAGAAGTTTTTGAAAAATGTCAAACTGTATATGTGTATGCTGTGACGAAAAATCGAAATAGGACAGAACGGAAACTACTCAAAAAAATACCCGAGCTGTACGTAGCAACACAGCTGATTCTTCGTCGACAAATGACTGGAAACTCTATTCCCCGGAACACGATACGTTAAAGAACCGATTGAGCGCCAGATGCACTTCTGCGTCGCTAGCACAGACGATGCGCGATGGTAGAGGGACAGGAAAGGCTTAGATGTTGATAAGGGAATTGATCAAGGGAATGAGAACCTCAAAATGGAAAACAATAACAGGTGTCCTTTTATTTCGGACCAATTAGAGATTCAACAAATAACAAATGAAAATTTCTATAATAGTCAGAAATAATTTTGTTAACAATTCAGATGAGTGAAAAAGAATTCGAGCCAAACAAAATTTTCGAAAAAATAACAATGTGGCGATACGTAAACTCCCGTGAAGCGGGACAACACGTTACTATACGTAAGGTCTCCAGAAGCATGGAAAACACGGTACAAGACAGGCGCCTTCGGGAAGCGAGAACACGCGGATTCCCTCTGTTAGGTCTCCAGGGTCATGAGATTTGTGCGATAAGAAAATTTTAATAAATCAAGAAATATTAGTGAATACATGAAATATATGCGACACACGGAATCCTTTCCGAACTAAGGTTACGAAAATCGTTCATAGATCGAGGTCTTGGGACAAAACGCGAGCGACGATAAGGAATTTGGCTGATTGGAAAAGATTTCGTAATTCGTTACACGATTCATACCGATATTATCGAAACTAACGACGACCCAAAACTTGCACCCGACCACAATGGTAACTCAGAAAAGAATGAAGTACAAGTAAATATCAGTGAAGGACTGGACTAGGATCCCTGAACTAACAGACAAAAGAAGTGCCCTCAAATAGCCAATAAGGTCCTCTGAATAATTTACAATATTCGTATTATTATGTCCCTACAAAAGTCATGCCGTCGGAACTATTCTTGAAATAATAAATTCGACAAATCTGAATAACCTTACCCATACGAGACGGACTCCGAAATATTCGGCAGATGCCGGAGCCTTCCACTGATCAGCGATACACGAACTCGGAAGGACGGCGCTAAAATAAAAGTCCGATTCGGACTCAACGTAACTATGCGACGTAACTGTCGTCAGCACGGTAGCCGCACGGAACATTGTCACAATCTCGTTGCCGTAGCTCTGGGTGTCCAGTGGCCTCTGGTGACGGTGAGATTCCAGTTCTGTCCTGGAAGGTAGTGACTGGGATTGTGATGTCTTCGGTAGGTCTGGCAGTCTTTGACTCCTGCTGCAGGCCACCCAGTTACGGTGCCTCCACTCTGCGGTCCGCTGATCTTTCAGCACGAGGAGCCTCCCGGAAATCGAGATTTCCTCATCTTCGGTACCAGTCATTGTAATCTTGACTATCGCTACCTGCGTTACGAAACGGAAGGTGAGGTGAAGTCCGTGGCGCAGATCTGGATGACCTTCCTTACTCTCTTTCGAGTAGGGTCGAATATGGGGTGGAGTCGTCAGGTCGGCACGGCAACTCTCGACATTCCCTGGCGTAAGGTCTTGTTTGTCCTACTTTGATGGCGTCTTGTCATGATGGGTCGATATCGATATCATGGTCGTGACGTATGAAATATTTTATACAATTTTGCATTAGCCTATTGCCGAAAAATTAGCCTATGACTCTGGAACTCCTAGCCAGTTGCGTGTTAGGTTACGGAAAAAGGACGGAAATGCGTGCCGAGGTTGAAAAACGGAAGTTACTAATTCAGGACCTTTCGTGACGTCTTTATAACGTCACAATGCATGTATGTCCATTGCTATCTGTCTTGCATACATTATATTGCGATTCTATAGGAACGCTGGACAAAGAGAGACTTTGTGAACATCGGGCGAATACTCTTGTATCACGTTGAAAATTTTAGCGCAAAATATCCGTCTGTAAAAAAATATACGGAAAGCAAATCTTCAGGTCGATTCGCGGTTAGATATCGAAGATCGGAAGACTCGCGGATAAGCTACAAAGGGAAGGCCAGGCCAAAAAATGAGTGTAACTGAATAGGCGTTGAGTATGTGTGAGTGATCATGGCAACAGTGAACGTACCGGTGGTGCTTATGGTGACAGTGTTGATATCTGGGCTGATGGTGGTGGTAAAAGATCCCCAGTCGTAGCGTCCTGTAAATACATTATCCAGATTTGCCATCCGCCTTTCGCGGGACAATCTGTGCCGTCCAAAGACGCCATGTGTCGTTCTCCCAGGACACTTTCCTTCCTCCCTATTGCCGTTCACTCACACTTACGTATTTATCCTCCTTTTGCAATTTCTCTATCCTCTTCTGAGTCTTTTCTGTCCTCGGTCTAACCCCACCCCCATCTCTACCACGCAAGTCGCCAAATACGTTTATTGTGTTTGGGGTGATATTTCATTTTCCGCCAGCCCAATCCTTTGGGATGGGGACCACCTCCCATGGGTCACAATGGATACACATAACCTTATTTGCTGCTGTACGACCGCTTGCTTGCATCTCCTTTGGAGCAAAGGTCACTCACGTTTTTCCATAAACTGACTAATCTCTTGCATCACGAATTTGCTAATCATTTAGGTACCACTCGCTTCTGTCTTATCTTCGGTCAAACGTCAGTCTCAATCTTCGTTTTACACCAATGTCAATTTATTGCATCAGGTTCTTCCGATGGCTTGAAATTTCGACATTGAATTGATGGATCATCAAGCTCCGACATTTGACTCTCATTTTTATACGTTTGTATTCCGCTACGTCTAAATGTTTATTGACGCGAGAGTATTAATTCTTGACCTTGTAAAAAAGTTATAAAATTGTACCCGGATCGGCCTCTATGTCGGTACTAGAGATATTTATTATTATCAATTATATAAAATTACTGTAGATAGGGATACTTGTTATTAGGTAATTAAATCTAAACATCCGCGTGCCGAGTGTTCAGTTTTCGCATGAAACATCAATCGTCATTTTCTGCCAATGTTTTTCCAGCAAAGTACAAACTATGGATTTTATGCAATCAAACCGATATGGGATTAACAAAGTTTCGTAAGAGAAACAGGCAATAATCGATTTAACGTGTTCTAGAGATTGTTTAGATTAAAGTGATATTAATAACAAAATAAACTCTCGAGATATTCAATGTGATCGTAAGTACGTCTCGTCTGCTCCGCGTTATTTTTCCAACACTTCTAGTTGGTCACGAAGAACAAACATCACCGCCTTAAGGATACTAGACGTCGTTCCTACCATATCCTTTTGAGATATCTGTTCATCGATCATATATCCAAGCTAGAAGCGCGTATGTATTTTTTTTCTTTTTCCATAAAACTTCGAGTGGCCAGAAGAAGGAGGCGGTAAAAACCGAAGAGACATCGAGTTGAGCATAGTGATATGGAGAACCAAGAAAAAGGAAAGACAGAACGAAGACAAATAATAAAAACGAAACACATAGGTAAAAAGATACTGTAGTATTAGTAAGTAGTGGTGGACACGAAAGGGGATTGCTTGCGGCTACGTTCGTCTGGTTCACTTCGTTCGTTCTGTTCATTCAGTTTGCTCCGGATCTCCGTGCGTCTGTCCGCTCGCCGATGCGTTGCTTCGTTCAGCACTCGACGCCCCACGGGATCCCGCCGTCCCGTCGACCGAAGCTCAGATTGCTTTTATACCGCGGATTGATTGACAATATACTTAGGTTGCCCGAGTGGACCGTATAGTTATGGAGGCTAGCAGACTCTGCTACCCCCTGCTATAACCCAGCGTCACAATCTTGGCTCGTTTCACTAGCTGGAACATAGGCAGCAGTGGCGCCCTCTGCTCTGCAGGGAACGTCGAGCAGTTTCCTTGACAAATTTCCCGCTGACCATCGGCTTTGCCAGTATTCTTAGTGGACTTAGTGGATATGATGGCTACTGTGGGGCCTTGACGAAAGTTTCTTGTCGATCGACCTGGGATATGCAACACATGAGATGTGGGATGTGACACACGTTCAATAGTCAAAGAGATACATGGGGTCATGGTGATGTCGAGAAGAAGATTGTATTCTTATTTTTCACTATATGTAATATCAACTTACAGTCTTCTGCTTGGAGGATGTCGGATAAGCTGCTTTGACATATCATGTCGACAGCTACGTTAAAGATAGCATTGGGAAGAATGGAGACGATTCAGATCCAGACATCTACAAGAATGTAAAAGAATCGGAGCTGAGAAATGATAGGTAAATGGCGGATTTAAAAAGTACGTTATTTCAAGTCCAGAAAACTCCAAGTGGAGTATATCGTTATGCGACTTTCTTCATTTGCTTTATATTTTATTTTGTTACTCTATCCTCGGTGTATGCGAATCTTTCTCGATGTTATATTACGGTATTCAATAGATGAATTGAAGGTGGTCTTTGAAGAAGGTCTTTGTACAAGAGAATATCTTGTATTTCGGATAAATATGCAGTGGCATGTTACAGGAACTGAAATACAGGGAAAAAAGTCGAAGGCTCGTTTCCAACTTTTTTGTCAACTTTCACGAGAGTTGTTCAAGATACTTTCTCTATCTTTGCAATATAGTATCTTTCCGCCTCTTATTTCACAAAATTACATTATAAGTATCCAATGGCTTAAAAAATTGATATTTGAAAAAGCCCAGATATTCTAATAATATAACGAAAACGTATTTAACTCTATAAACAAAAGGTTGCTAATGTATGTAGACACTAACGATTTTATCGATAAATTAAATCGTTATTTCAGCAAAAAATTATATATCCTTGATTTATCGGAAGAAAAAAAATATTAAAGACGAAGTAGTCATACTCAGTATCGATTGCGTTATAAATCTGTCTACGAATGTATCGTGAATTGTGTCTTTTCGAAAATCCTTACTTTTCAAGTAAGAAGAAATGTCCCAAAGGTGTAAGAATACTTTAAAGGAGGGAAGCTTCTCTACCCCGTGAGCCATTTTGTGTGATTCACATATTTCTATATCGAACCCTATATATCATTATAGGTGTATCAGTCACAAACACGGTGAAAAATTTATTATCATCTTGATTATCAGCTTCGACCACTCTGAAAAATCCGAGCAGCTTCATGAATTTTATTAGGAAATCTGCCCCTCAGTTTGGCATTTACGTAATTAATCACATAATCACATATCCAGTAACAGCGTAAGTGCTAATTTTTCATAAACGATTTAAAAATAATTAAACCGATATTAATTTTTGCGTTTGTGACACTTCCCTAGATTAGATGATAATATTTATAGGTTCATATTGCTCTCGAGCTATTATAAATAGGAATATGAATTCTTCATTTTGTATCTCTTTTGTATACATAAATATAAAAGTTATTTTTGTGTTATTAATAAAACTATTTTATACAATATTTTATAATCTTATATTGGTGTAGCGAATCTATTTAATATAATAAACAATATATTAATACGCTATTTCTCGTTTATATAAATTTACATTGGTTTCCGTTACAGATGTTCGTGATATATACATCAGAAAGATTTACAGGAATTAAGATATTCAATGGGATTAATTATGTTAAATTAAGATCAAGATACGAAAAATCTTATTTTCTGTTAATGAGTATTGAAATGTAGGATATGTTTATGATTATAATTATACACACAGAGATCAATAAGATTTCAGTTTCGGTTCCAAAAAGCGCGGACTCTGGTAGTTGAATTCTCGATTTTGTATGGTAGTGTGAAGATAAATGAAGATTATGGCAACAATTCGCGAGCCAGTGACCATTAATAGTCATACTCAGTACATAAATTTATACATTTCTGAGTCGTTATGATAGATTGTGGTTTTGCATGATAAATATGGCTGTGTTACAGCGAAACTCCCTTTTTCTCAATTTGATAGTTCTTCACCGGTAACAAATCGTAGCGATAAAAATTGTCAAAATGCTGTTAAAAAAATCGAGGTCACATTCATTTTTCTTTAATGGCATAGCAACGTTGAGAATGTCGAAACGAATTCGAGAAGGAGAGTGAGAGAGAGAAAGAGAGAGAGAGAGAGTGAGAGGGGGGGGGGAGAGAGTTAAGGGGAAAGGTGACTATACGGAACGCTTCTATGTATACCCAGAGTCGATTGAACGTTTAATCATGTTTAAAATGGTTTTTAAAAATTTTATATGATAGAAACTGGTTTCATGGGTAGTCAGTCATTGAATTTGTTTATCTGTAAATAAACTATCAGATCAATATGAATTTTTGAATTCTCTATTCATGTAGAAAACCGACTGACTAGTATTAAGTATCTGCTTCATTTTCTCGATTCAGTTACAGTAAAATTTTTTTACGGACTCAGATCTTTTAATATTTTTTATGAAATAGTAAATTTAATATATCTGCGACTACACTGAGAAAAATAGAGTTTCCTTGTGTATCCTGAAATACCAATGATATTTAATAACCACTTAGAAATATATTAATATATTGAATATACATACAATACATGACTATTAATATTTGCCGACATGTTAACTCATAGTGTCAACGTAGCGTTGACTAGGTATGTCTCTTGTTCTTCATAATTAATTTTCTCGTCAAGAACTCGAAATTCTAGAAGTCATTAAAACTTCCCTCTATTGCGGATCTCATGGAGAACTTGAATTGTCCAAATTTGGCTCTTATAGAAAATTCGCTATAGAATGAGCCGTATGAATAAAGAATACTTTTAAGAAATCAATATTCTACCTGTTCACATGAAGTTCCGTGCGAATTCTCGCAATTCCGTGAAATTTTCAATACTACAAAAGATCTCAATATCTAGAATATTAAATATCTTACTACGCAGACTGATCTCCCATATTATAAAGTATTTTTGGAAGTGTAAGAAATTTTTCATTGTTCTGCCCACACTATATATTCGGAAATAACAGAATCCATTAAAGCAATGTTTTGCTAAATATTGAACAAAAAAAGTAATTCAACGTTTCGATTAAGAAAGAAACCATAATATGATTAACGCGTGAAGACGTGAATTAAAAGAGCATCTAGAAATACGACGGAAACCCGTGTAATGATGAATTTTTTAAAATTTCAAGAAACATCAAAGTCACGGCAATTGAATAGATCCAAAAAAGATACGCGTGATTTACTATTGCTTGTAATTTCCAATATCTTGGTCAATATCGATAAATAAAATATGTCTGTTTAGATTGAACTCGAAGGATCTGCAAGTCAAGTTATGGGATAAATAATAAAGTGCCATAAATATTTCGTTACACAACAAACCGATTCTATTTTAATGCGAATACTAAACAAAAAATGCAGGAACCTTACAAGAAGATTCCGGGTGGCTGGCTGCTCCGATGACTAGATAATCAGGAGAAGAAGCGGTGGGGAAAGAGTTGCATCTGAAATCCTACGTTACGTATTCCGGATGCGTCAGCTCTAAAGTGTCCCAAGCTCAGGGAACCGCAACTGTCCGACGACGACGATTCATACGTCTTTGCCAAGAGAAAGAGAAAGAGGGATCCAAACGCATGTTGAATTCATTGAATAGTAGCTACTTCGCTGCCATTGCGGCTTTATCCACTTCCGCAACTTCGAATAGACTTCCTCTTACGTAAACGTTACGACCCATTCGGCTCGTTAGCGATACTCAAATAGTAATGAGACAGCGAAGAAATTGGAATCGAATTACAATATTTTGTTTTTAACGTGTTAAGGGGTACAAATAAGAACTTTTTGATTTTTTCGCCGAAGGGGAGTCGGCATTAAAAAAGGTTTCTTATCGAAGAAACATGGGTAATTGTTATCGTGGAGTTGATTTTTCTCTGAGCAAACGTCGAAGCGTATAAAATTGAACCGTCGTAAAATTCATTGAAACGTAATAGAAGTGACGGATACATTTCTGCCCTTGAATGAGCCACGTTAGAGCGAATGTTAAGCTACGTTGTAATTGTGTAAAATGTACGGTATGCCAGGACAGACCTTAAGACAGTTCGGAATGTGAATTATTCGTAGCAAGAAAGGCGAACTGGCGGAATTTCATTCTCGAAATTTCGTGAACTCGATGAAACTTTGGAAAATCTCGACCGATGCTCAGACTGTCATAGACAAGAAGCGCCGCTGGAAATGACAAAGAGGGGACTTTGAATTTTAACAGAAAGGTTCCAAACTTTCCAGAAAAAGGTGGTCCGGTCAAACCACCTCAACCTTGGCTCAAACTTATCTTGTTAGACACTGTCTTTATACATGCACTCTGCACAATAACCTCATAGACCATTAGTTTCACGAAAATTGCAATAATCGATAAATATAACATAGGGTGCTATATTTCGCATATGGGACAGATAAAACAAGAATTAAAGAGAATATTATTGAATTCGAATAAAGGAAGTAAAAGAAAAGCCTATTTGCTGTTGAAACAAAAAAAAAGGATCAAATAATCCTCGGATCATTTAGTCCGAACAGCAAACGTATCTCAATTCTCCCATTGCTCAAGATGGTGGATTGTGTGCTGGGAACGACGTTGCTCAAGGGTAGTGGTGGTGTAGCAATCGAGGCAAGAGCGATTCTTTCTAAAAAGGCGTTCCCCTCGTTCTTTACCTAAGTGAGTGGATCTTGCTAGAGTGTGCGTATCTAATGTAGGGAAAGTAAAGATGGGCCGATCGAATCGATTCACTCAGAAAAGTCAGTCGGCCTGCCCTACTCTAGGAAATTAGCCGTCATAGCTGTCGAGAGGGTACATACTACATTCTCGACAGTACATACTACTTTCGGCGACCCGTTCCCTCCTTCCCACCATCTCCCTCTCTCTTACTATATCAAACTGTAGTCCTATTGCTTCAGCCTAACTCCACCCTGATCCGCAAATATTGACGAGCTCGTAACAGCTCCTCGTAAAAATCACTTGATTATAACCCCTCCCTCACCACCTAAGAGATAGAAGATTCTTAGAGGATTCTCTCCCGATTACTATACCAGGGACTATCTCCCTATCTGTTTTTCTCTCCTTCTCTTTTCTCTCTCTCAATAAGACTGACAATACGACTCATTTACCTGCAAAGTTGTATATTGTCTTAAATGATTTTCAATTGCGATCATTTGAATGTTCCTCGAACTATTCTTCTGAATTGACGAGCCAGAATTGACGTTTCAGTAAATTTTTAGAATTTAATGCGAAAATGCTTAAGGGAAATCGAAGATATTGGAATAACAATGAATTCATCATTATCCTCATTATTTTGATTATATTTTCAGTCAACTCTCTCCTCTCCCTATCAGTCAATTTTCAGTCAAGATTGATAATTTTTCATGTAGCTTATAATAAATTTGAGCTAGAACAATTTGTGTAATTCATATTCATCAGTGTAACTAGCATAATAACACTGTATTCAATAATTAGGATACTATGACAGATATCATATCAATGTTTAGACCATCATAGATCGATTGCGTAAATTACGTCATGTTTATTAGGAATCGAAACGCAAATTCCCTGCTTATCGCTAAATTATAATTCTGCCGATAAACGATATATTTTCGTCTTGTGTTCATTGACCATTAGTAGAATCAATACGGTTAACCTTTTCATTTATCTTTGTCGCTTCGTGCGATAGAGTCAACCATCTCGGATTCCATAATTCACAGTTTGCCGCGTGGCGCGCCACCATCGAAATGTCCCGTTGAGTGAAATTAATATAATTTATTGGTCATTTTATGAGAGGACGCTATTTTTATTGGAAACGAATGAAGGAACACGAAGCACGAGTGATAGTTGGTTCTGTCGTAAAAAAAAGGGTGCAAGATAGAAAGACACAACGATAGCTCTGCTATATGGACGGATAAAGGTTTTCTCGTTCGGATAATCATAATGATACTTCCCGACGCGCAACTTTATGTCCTCTCCTAAGCACTCGGCCAATTGCTCTCCAAGTTCTTCACGCTTTTATTTTTACAATTCTCATGACAAATGCTGAGTATTATTTGTCACGAATATTTCGAAATGTTCTATTCACGTAGCAAGCTCTGCATACAAGGTTTATCTGCTTGACAAACGATAAGCAGTCACTTAATGAATTACATCTGTGTCCAGCTATACGTGAAATACTGTGCTTATACCTATTGAATTTTTTGCGAATAAATGCGCAAGAAGATGCATTAAAACAGACTGAAACAAATACACGTCTTGCGAGCGCCAATGAAATATCAAATGGCCTATTCAACGTTTGCACTGACATCGGCTGTCCACTCGAGGCTATTGTTCGACTATCATTCTTGTGAGGGAACGATACATTTCGTACGTGTCCTAATGACAATACATAGGACGCCTGTTAGTTACACGACATGAGCGAAGATAATAGAGTATGTAATCGGAGAGTTTCTTATCGAAAATGATGCCTCCATTATTGTGACATTGAACAAAATGGCAAGCGGCATCTTTCGAAACGGCCACTTTCTCAGTATATTTTTTGTTCTTTTTGGTAAAATATTTAAGCTTTTTTTTACATAGGTATACATTTGCCATTCACGCGAGTACCACTTCTACTTTAACGTCTTGTTGATTTGATCGTGCAACCTTGTCGTTCCAGTGGTGTGTGCTGTTGTTAGTCTGCCCTATGTACGCAACTAACTGTTTGCCTTGCGTTACGAGGTTCGCTGTCACAAAATTACTTGCCAGGAAGCGCAGTCGCGCCCGCGGCGCATGATACGAATTTGACCCTCTGACCCCCATCATTTTATATCGCGTCTCTGAACCCCATGTGAAAGCCGTGTTATACCTCAACTTTTTTCACATATAACTTTTCTTACAATTATTGTTCTTTAGCCTAATGGGTAGTAACTGTTAGAAAAAACGCCTCCACGTTATATTTACGACCGTTTGAAATTGGCCTGGAGTCGTTTTGTATCCCAGATGGGATTCAACGGGGCATTAATTAGAGAGATTTACAATTTATGTTTACAAATAACGAAGATCATTCAACGGTTGATCTTGTTTTTGTTTCAGATTCTTCTATCTTTATCACTTTTCATTCTATGCTTATCACTACCGCTTTAATGGACAGTACAGCAGTTTGGCGCTAATTACGTCATGGCTTTTTATTCAGGTGAGAATTTCTTTTTTACTAACGAGAAACGAGTAGAAAGTGCGAAAGATATTACTTGATGTAATAATATCGTCGATTTTAATCAAATTAAATTGTACCTTAATGTAATTACGTAAAAGTACTCAGTAGCATTCGGATACAGATAGTACCTGCTCATTGATATAATTCACCTATGAGCAAAATTTAAGGTCTGGAAGACTTCTGTACATTGAAAGTCATGGACGATCTCTTGTACAAAATATTTTCTATTCGCATATGAAATACAGATACAGCAAACACGTAAGGGTTCTGTACTGTTTTACTCTGATATCTTTGCTGTTGTTGCCGTTAATGAGCCCAATTCTCAATCAATCGTCGAATCTTCCATATCAAGAGACTCGGTCGAGTCTCGCGCCAAGTACAGGCAACCTGCCGTACAAGGCACGGCCCGCCGAGACTCTTTA
>JARQTJ010000683.1:109242-124001 GCA_030142635.1 Trachelus troglodyta
TATTCGCCGGATTGACAAGAAATTTTCTGTGTGTGTACTTAAATATATGTACATTACGAAAATAAAATTTAAAAAAATCGATTTTTTGAAAATTTTAACTGTATATAACCCCTTAAGGATGCATTGTAATAAGTATCGTCCCGTCAGAGAGGACTCTTGAATATTTCTGGTATTTTGGAGGAAAAGGATAATATAATCCTGTTATAAGATATTAGGAATATTATGTCAGATGGTAGAGAGTATTTCGATACGAGATAGAAGTTTGGTTTGTTGGATCCGAAAGATACATTGGGTTACTCTCTGGTCTGTAGCCCACCGACAGAACTCTGTTTCGGTAGATAATAATCAGGTTTGGGAGGAGCATGGAGCAACAATAGGTCTCAGTCCAGACAAGCTAGTATCGTGTAAGCGGAACAATGCCGTAAATTTGTTAGCAGTCGGCATGTGACTACTTGTAAATATGTTTCGACCAGACTTTGCCGTCGGTACAAATTAAATCGTCGGCCGAAAGTTCATTCGAGATAGCACAGAAGAGGCATGAATACTTCATATTCGTTTGAACTGATACGAGATTTTGTCTCTGAGCGAAAAAATTGATTGTATGTATAAGGCACCAAAAAAATTGGCATATTTCAATCCTGTCACATTTGAAATTTATGCATTAAAACAAAAAAATACATATGATTAGATACTGGGTCGTCACATAGAAAAGTTCTACCGAATAATTTTTATGATCTATCAAAAAAATGTATGCACTGTATTAATGTTTCCTAAAGTATAATCGACGGGGAATTCGCCGAGTATAATCAAGGGTTGGTGTGAAATCGTGCAAAAGTTTAGCAGGTTGCGGCGGGTTCTTCGCAGGTAACTTTTATTGCATTACAATTGGTTAATACTCGTGACAGAAACAAGGGACGCGTGAGGGTGGAACTCGTCGAGATCGTGAGGGCAGGGAGCACTGGCTGTCGGTGTGACTGGCGGGGCTGAGGTGGTGAGGATCATGGGAGGAGGAGATTGAGAGGAGCCTAACACAATGCTAGTGGCGATGCTAGTGAGGGTGTCGGTGGATGGCGGCAATGTGGCTGCTGAGTAAGGGATGATGAGGGATGGATGGTCGATTGCAAGTTTGTCGGGTTTGTGCGTCGATCGGTAACGCCGCAAGCAGATCCAGCAGCCCGTGTATCACTAGCGCTCGCTTGTTCCTGCGGCTCATGTGTAGCTCGCGAGTAGCAAATTTATATGGAAATCCGCCAAATTTGTTCCATGCTGCGCGCTCTTTCTCCCTCGACCGTGCGCATCCCTCGAGCTTTGCCTCTCGCTAACGCAATATTGGCTGCCCTGCCTTTTTCGAGCTATAACAACAACTTTATCATCCTTAACCACCGTTCTCCCACATATTTTATGGGCGGTTAATGGGAGGGCTTCTGTAGTCAAGATCATCGGTCCCTTTTGACGTCATGTCTTTTCTCACCATCTAACTCAATTTTGCGTTTGAAAATTTCAGGCATTTTCGAGGATCGATAGACATGTGGTTATATTCATGTAACGTTATTCTTTCGTGACAAAATCTTTTTAATGGGATTCTCTTCTTAATTCTGTTTTTAGCATTCTATGCTGTATTTCTTCCATCACTACGAGTTGCCGGTGATTCTACAGCAGGCACAGTTGCAACAACTTCTATTTCGAAATCATACGCAAGCAGCTCAGCCACCGACGCCCAGTACTGCCCCAACGACGCCTGGACCTTCACCAGCTTCCACACCGACGCCGACGCCTACTCCAAGTCCCTCGACGCCTACCATCGAACAGACCCAGCAGAATTATGTTTCGGAATTGTCTCAGCTCGATCCGGATCCTGATAATCCTGCCGAGCGTGTCGACGGAATAACTTCTTCAGCTTCTGCGTCGGTCACAGGAACAGCAGTGACGGTGGAGACGGCAGCGACGACGGCGCCTTCTGCACAAGGTCAGTTATTTTTAGTATCGTGTCTGTGGGTGAATATTCCTTTGATTTACCGGAAATATAGGTATAACTTTTTTTTTCTTTCAAATGATCCGACCCTCATCATCTTTTGATATTTGCCTTATCTTAAGGGAGAATTCTATGTGATTAGTTTATATCGTTCATGAAACATTAATAATTGTATCTCAAATTATAAATCGAATCATTGAATAACAATTTTTTAATACGTCTCCGTGATATTATCATGCATAATACCATTATGTGAGTAAGATATTAAGGTAGAATCATGTTCAGCGAAACTGCAACTTTTAATGACAATTTGTTTTACTAAGAAATATTGTTGCTCTGCTAATGATATCTGAAAAATATCGAAATATTATTATAAAAGTCGATGATAAATATAATAATAGACCTCATAGTCGTTTTATTTTGATCGAAGAAATTATTTCTATTCTAGAATTAAGAACAATTAAAAGGAATATTAGTAAGTGGTACTACTATTTGTGTCATGGACTACCTTTGTGATCTAGAAATCATATAAAGGAAAATTCGTTAATTCATCGCGACCTAGCTATTTGCAATAACACTAAAAGTAATAAAGAAATAACATTCCACAAACACTATATGGTTATATAAATTAAAGCCAAGAATTTCTTACAAGTTGTCAATAACTTTCATCTAACCATAATATTACTGTATGCTTAGCAATGAAGAGACAGAAGAGTGAAGAAGAGGCCTCATCATCGAGTAAGGTCGACACAGCATCAGTAAGTGCCTCGAGCATCGAGATGGACCCAAAGGTCCAAGGGGAACAATCCTCGTCAGAAGAGTTTGAAGTGATCGAATGCTCGCACACGTCTAGAAAGGAAAGAACCGCCGAGGACTTAAGCGAGGACGTTTAGATGATAAGGAGCAAAGGGAGAGGAACGATGAGATGGTAGAAAGAGTGAGAGGAAGTGTGAGAGTGAGGAAGTGTTGAAGAAAGAACTAGGAAGGAATATCGTGAAAGAAGTTGATTCGTGCCGAAAGCGATCGCGGGCGTTCTTAAAGGCGACCGAGTCATCCCCCAATATTAATGAAAGCACTTACCCGAAGAGTTACTGATTCGAAATATCTTTCGATAATTGGAAATGTGCACACGTGAATTTCTATTGCGTCTGTTCGCGAATAAGTTTCACAAAGTGCGGATGCTACGATAGGGAGAAAGAAAGAGGATAGACAGAGTAAATTCAGAAATAAGAATTTGTTCTGCATGGTTTTTTTTTTAAATATCTTCATGGACAACTTGTAAGAAGCTAAAAGGAAGCTTTGAGGCTTTAAGAACACAGATAAGGAGAATTGCGTGGTGATTTTTTAATGTAGTTTTCTTTGGAATGGTTTGAATTGCACGCGACTCTTGCCCGAGTGTCTATGTTGATGATAATCGACAATGAAAATATGTATATCTAAGTATACGCAATACGGAAGCGTATTATAGAATTTTCATTTTTTTAAATATATTTGTCCATACTGCTTTGAAATCTGCGTAATCGTGCGCTATGACGGCAAAAACATGTCGAAGCTTTCAACGAATTCGATGACTATACAAGTTCCGTACAACTTCTTCAGAGTTTCCTGTCAAAAGTATTTAACGTCTTAAACGACAAAGCCAGTTTATATCCTTTCAACGGTAAGGATACAGTAAGCCTTATATGATTAGTAAAGGCCTTTTCCATGACTATGAGGAGGAGGACATTAGTGATAACTAATAAGTAATAACAATTCAGAACATATATAAAGATTTATCTATAAGGCATATAGTACCATTCTATTTAATAGATCAAATCGATTAATTCGGAGACTGTATTTGTTTCTAATTATTTTATATCTAACGTGAATTAGGACCATTTCCGTGATTCTTGTTCTTGATACAATCTTAGCAATTGTTAACTTTTGAGAAAAAAGCGAGAAACAAGCGTGTCAAAAAAAGAATTTAAGATTAATGTAAAGACAAAAAGCCAAGAGCATTAGGCAGAACGATTCTTCCGTCATAGTGTACAACAGCAGCTCTTTTCCTTGTCAGCATTTTCTAATGACGCCGAGATAACGATAAAAGATAAATGATTAGTTAAGTGATTTAGCAATCAGCGAGGAGACAAAATTTACTATATACAGTAGTAGTTAAAGCTATTAAAAAGCGACAACAAGGTACTTATTGTATTTATGCATATTTATTGTTTAATGTTGATAGTTGTTTGTCACAATTGGGGCGGAAATCTTTGATACGGAGAAAAGGGTGGGAGTGCGTGCGATTGTGTGCTTGGGTACCTGTGTGGCTGCATATGCGTGCGTGTGTATAATAACGAGAGGTATAAAAGAACAAAGTACTAGAACGCTCATCTTTTTTGTTTTATTGTTCCGAAGCCACACATAGATGTCCGCTTTTGTAAAATAATTGCCCGACTTATTTATATTTCTCAAAGTCTCTTCGGTTGTACATAATATTACTATACTATACAATAAAAGCAAAGCTCTTACTATAAGTTTTCTTAAACCTTTTCATTGTTCATATTTTCTTGGCCATATTTGGATTCGGATGAATTTCAAATGTGCATCTTTGCAAAACACTTTAAATGGTAAGACTTGTATACTTAATTTTTGTTGGCAAGTACTTATAAATAATAAATAATAAAAGTATACAGCAAGGGATTTATAGTATAATCGTGAATTTGTGTTAGAGCAATTCCCAAGTACGTTGAGGGCCTAAACTGGAATTCATAGAGAATGTGCAATCTAGTGCAGGCTCAAAATAAATCAATCGAAAGCTTAGAAACTGTACAATTCTTGGGACACGTGGACGATCCTGGGGTGAATGGCAATCGTCTAAAAAGAAAGCACGATACGTCTTGGTGCCTTGGTAGCTGGTATTAGGTGACCTGTAGAAGTGAAGGAAGGAAATTCCCCAAGAATTGAAATTGATTGTTCTTCACAGTGGGACGAAGTGAGTGGCGGATGCTGAACTTGTCGAATGGCGCGACTGCTATCCTAAAATAGACTAGCTCGCAGACAAGCACACAGGGACGCCTTCGAGAATCAAACAGGTGGCGTAAGTGTACAGTACCGGAAAAACGTTTCACCTTGTGGCACTTAAAGACACACAGGACATTACTACAAATGTAACGATCTATTTTCATTACGGTATAATTACGAGTGAATCCTGCTAGTAAGTCGATCTCAACGTTGGCACCATCCCTCGCCGAACACGTGAACCGTCTCCAATCTATCTGTCTCTCCGACCTCCTCTGTGCCATTTTAACCTGGAAACGAAATCCTTTCTCTATCTGGTAGGGTGACCGTCGCACCTTGTGCCCTTTGGAGGGATATGAGGATAGCTAAGGGTATAGTATAAGGGTGGATAAAGCTAAGAGCACTTCTGAGCCATCGATTTATATACTACTGGTTTTACTTATATATCTGATACTCAAACTCTATCTTGCAAAATGAATCCTTTTTTTTTCTTATTTAGGTACAATCGCATAGAAAGTGTGGACGTGTCTTATGCAATTTCACTCACTCTTGCAACTCAGTCCAAGTCTCGCTCTCGTCTTTCTTCCTACTGTCATCTCTCGTACCTCTGACTTCTCCCCTCGCACGTTTATCCCCATTGGTTCCGTATCTGTCTATTTATAACACGAATCCTCATTCGTTCGATCAACAACCACACGCAGTCGCGTTTGTTCTTTTTTTCATTCTTTCTCTTGCTCTCTCCTTTCTTCCTAATATTCACTCCTATTCCTTCTCGCTACATCTTCACACGTCGATCGCTAATCGTGCCGCCTTACAGTGGTTGTCAACCGCTGCACTCGTCAATGCTCTCAACTAACGGTGCTCACATGAGTTCGCGATTATTTCTTTAACGAGTATTTCACCTTAGTAAGATTTATGATGCTCGTTACATTTTATGGCGATATTATTCTTGAATAAACTAGAATACTCAAGATTGCGTGAATACGGTTAAAAAGTTGTTTTACTTAATCAGAATGCAATGAATCCGGATCTGATTTTAAACTGTCTGACTCAGGTTTAATTAACAATTAATTGCCTCGTATTGAACCGTACGGCGTTATATTAAGTATGCTAGTATTTCCAAGGTAACGCCTTTACGATATGCATTGATTTACACGAATTGGCCCACCTTAATCGTGGCCCAATATTTCCGTACAGGAGGATCGCACTGACCATAGTACACAATTTTCCTGTACCGTATTCTCATGTATCGATGAATTACGGATTTATTTTGCAATATAGAAAAATTTGTTTGTAACGTCAAGGTACCTTGTCATCGCAAAATAATTAATTTGGCGCACATGTTTTTTTAACCAGACGTGCTGAATATTTACAAACTTTATAGTGTCGACTACATTTCGGACATGAATTTTCTTGTAAATTTCAATCGGATTGGTACATGGGTTCGTCCGGAATCTATGATACAAACATTTGTACCCGCGCGTGTGAAAACTACATGTACTGACATATGCATACGACCGTTGCCACGATGACTGCACAGAGTTATTCCCATGATATCGATTATTCGTCGAGGTTCGATGCAACCGATATATTGCATTATAAATAATATCTCTAATTTAATTATATGAATTAACATGCAATTGTTTGATATTGAGTTTTTAACACCACAAAGATATCACTGAATTTGTCAGTAGGTCCTTTAAAAAAATTAATAAAAAAAGATATTGATAATATATATACATATACATACCTACCTAGCAAGTGATATAGCCGAAAGCACTTTCAGAGCGTATTCGTATATGCACGATGATCTAACATTGAAAGAAATCAATTTTCTTCCTTTGCAACAATTTTCCTATCGAAATAGAGGGATAAGGTAGATTTCAGAGTTATACTTTTTCCAGGAAATGTGCAGCGGATGTATCGGGATTTGAAAGGGTGCGCTGAACAATACAATGTATTTCGGTATTAGTGGCGTGCCGGACGGGGGTTGCTCGAGGGAAAAAGAAAGACTACAGGGGCCAAATTTGCATCCTGCAAAACAACCCCGGACTACTTTATTTGATTGGCTGCCCACAACCGCTGGCGTTATTTTGCCTTTCCAAGAACGCACACTGCTGCATACAATCTACACAAATACTCAGGACAATATTCGTTCTCCAGCATTCTCCTGCTCCCCCTTAAAAGTGGAGCTATTTTAGCTATGTCTTGGATATCGGATTGATTTCATCCATTTGAATCAAGGACTCGTCGACTAATTCACTTTTCCTATGAATTTTTCATCTGGAACAAATCTTTAGCACTTGCAGTCTAGTATTAATATTTCGTTGTCATTTTTCCTAAGTTATTTCCTACTTTTTCTTTACTTCGTTTGAAAGATATAAAGAGATAACATCGAGATAAATTGGACCGGTTTTCTGAAAGAGACGCCAAAATAGTTGCCAATGGCTTTGATAATCCGCACAATGCTTTACTACTGCATGGCTTGACGATCGATTACATCCTGTCCGGTGTTGAAGCTTGACGTCGAACAATCATCTGGTTTCATAAAAACGGCTTATCCGGGAAACAATGGACTGTCGTTTGCAGGACAGCCATGTTCATCCAGATATTATGGACGTCTCAAAGTACCTACCTGGCTGCCGCCCTGCTTGCTTGGCTGCTTCATATTAAACGATACTTTGTTCTTAACCTGTACAAGTATAGTACCTTCCAATCTACATTGAACTCGTTACTTTTCCATGTCATACTAAGATTACACTAATAGAATAACATACCTTTTTTGTTACCATGCTTCAGATACTAACGTTACTGTACAAAATTATTTTTTTTTCGTAATAACTTTATTTCGATTTATTGTCTACAGTATCGAATCTTTTATTTTAGATAAAAAAAACACTCGTTCTCGCACCAGCGTCTACAACGCTTATCGCCAAAATTCAAATTTTAACAATAACTTAACTTCATCCCTTTACGTTCACCAACTATTTAAGGGTTGTCATTGAGCATTAATATACGCTGGACAAAAACGAACCCGATATCTTTCAACTTTTTTTCTTGGAGCAAGATTGTAATTCGTTCTACGGTTTTTTAAGGGTGATGCTTTTACTGGTTTCCGGTACGAGACCCTTTTGCATGAACTTCCGTGTGATTTGATTTGGGTCCAGACACTTTATTTCGGACCTACTCCTCCTTCAAAGCATTGAAACTACGAGTTTGGCAACTTTGGGACAGTCGTCGTAGGCACGTCCGGTGCAGATGTTACGCAAACTGAAAACCATGAGAGGAACAGGCGGAGTCGGAAAACCGAGAATTCACAGTAGTATTACATGTTCGTGGGTCCCACATCGTTCTTCTTAGATCAAAGGAGTTCTTCTCGACCTGTGCAATCGGGCTTGACGAGGGTCCTTGCCAGTTTCGATTTTGGAGCACAATTCTCACACCAAAAAAAAAACAGATTGGTCTTCTCGCCTTTGGCTGCAGATCTTTTTTCCCAAAATTCTATTTATGATTGGTTACATTCCCTTAACAATATTATTATACGATTTCGAATGCTTTATAATTTAAAACGAAATCGAATTCCGAGTGTTCTGAAATTAGAAAAGTTGGATTTAGCTGATCAGTATACCAAACCTGTACCAGATGAAGAAAGTACAGAAATAGACCTTGTTTACGATCAAATCAGTTTCAACATTTGCTGCTCAGTAGAAACTCTAGAGAACTACATTTTATTTTATACAATTCCAGAAATGATTTGTGGTATCAGCGATTGTTTGAGATATAACGATAATTATGCATTTAAGGGAATTAACCCTTAAATGCATGATTTATTTTTATTTTTTTTCGGTTTATTACACAGAAAAAATCTGCAATTCGAACCACCAATATGTTTTCGAGACTCTTCACTTTGTCAAGGCAAATGTGACATTTGACATTAGCGAAAGAAAAAAAGGCGATACCACTCGATAAAATATATTAACGTGAACATGATAATTCTACAATAGCTTGTACCGAGCACATAGCAATGAGTTTGATGTGGTTTGAACGGTATGTTCAAGTTTTACAAAGGCATGCATTTAAGGGTTAAAGATAGCACAAAGTGAATATAAACTGCGACAGTTTATTTAATAATTAGTAGTTGCTTCTGATTTTAGTTTCACGGGGTTATCGACCGACCAATAAATTGATCCCCTAGGTGTAGGTAGGTTCTATTATACGTTGGCGAAGGGGTGACATGAAGTAACGTGACACGATGATGACAGGGTAGAATGAGAGAATGAAAAGAGAGAAGCGACAAGGCTGGGGATGGTTGGTTAGGGAGGGACTGGCTGGCTGACTATGGGGATGGATACGGGAATGTTATCAGGGTTAGAATGGAGTATGGGGCATTGGAACTGAGAGCGGCCTGTGTTATCGAGCGACGCGCCGGGGCGTCGAAACGAAACAGCGCCGTGACGTTCGAAGGCTCAACTAAGATTTACGATAAAAGCCACCCGCACAACCGCCTAACCTCCACTAAGTTAAAGGTATTGTGCAATGGCCTGCGTACCGTTTTCTACTCCCGTTTCCTTTCAGTGATTTTGAAAAAAAAATTGTGTTCATCATGTCGATATTACATCTTCCTAGTAATATGCCACCCTTTACAATTTTTACTTTATCCAGAGACCCTAATGCGCACTTCTCATTAGCTAATACTCTGTGAAATCGAAGCCGGGAAGAACAATGTTTTCCTTATATGCATACTATTTTTATGCTCCTACTTGAAAAAGTTTTTAGATCAGAATTAAAAAAATCTCTGGAGAAGAGAGTACGCTTAATTTTAATATTTAAAATTGTCTTAATGAGTTAGATTTTTTAAATATTTTTTTCTTATAATTAAAGCAGGAAAATTATTATTTTTTGTCACTGATTAAATGGCTTTGCTGCGTTTTTTGTTACAAGATTCTGTATGATATGATTGTGTAGAGAATTGAATTTCCTAGGAAAATGTTTATTGAGTCAAGCTTGTAAATTGAAACGTTTGAAAACTAGAGATTTAAAGTTTATATAAATATTCACCTTTAAACGCCTATCACGGCTAAATGTTTGACAATACAACAGAAACTTAAATAATAATTTTATAAAGAATTAAATTCTCAAAACAAAGCCCTTACGGCCGAAACTGTAAATTAACTCGTGAATTCTTGGTATGATTGACAGTTTTAGAGAAATGTAAATCAAATCACATTAATATCACTAGAAATAGAAAAAAAAAACATTGAAATTTGCAGTACATGATGCCATTTTTGTGTGGATGTCCCAATTAAGTACTAACTAAAAATTTGGTCAAATTCAGTGAAATTTGATGTGACATACTTGCTGAAAAGTCATTTTCTTCTTCAAATAGAATTTTGTAACTTTAAACATGCCATTAAACATGAACATTGACATTAACAATTTGAACATTAAACAATTTTATAACATTTTTTGTCCGTTCCATGGTTTTTCAGATATATTGAATTAAAGCGTAAAATTCCTCGATTTTGAAATCGACATATTTCGAAAGAAACTTAAAATTTTTTTTTTAAATTATAGTCACTCCCAGTGTGTACTTTTTCATGTTCCACAAGTTCTCCCATATATGAAAATAGTAATAATTTTGACCTTATCGAAATTAGCGGGAATGTCTGATATAAAAGGTGCTACGAATCAAGCTACCTTACATTATATTGCATTCCATAGAATATTTAGTATCCCTAATACATACCCACTGAGCAAGTACAGGCCTAGGTAAGACCTCGACGGTCCTTAATTTTCATAACGAAGTTTCTATTAAAGATTATTTTATGTGCCATTATTATTTTCAGGTAACGCGAACGTTTAAATTCTTGTTTGCGACGATTTCAGACTTCTGTTCGGAAAGGCAGAAACGGCCGTTATCTATCAATATTCTTTATTTAATTATCTTTGTAATATGTTTTAACATTCTTCCACATATTTAACTCTGTATCACGTAGGTTATAACTTTTAAACGGTAAAGATTTCTTTTCACCATACAATTTTTATCATAGTATATTTAATAACTGTTCTATGATAATGGAGGTTGAAGATCACGCGACGATATTTTTAGTCTGTCTGGCCACTAATTTAAAAAAGTATTGAGGTATCGAAATCAGCTGTGACATAACTTTATACAAAAATGATGTAACTTTTATGATTATATAAGTAGAAAATTGTATATGAAATTGTAAATAGATTCAAATGAGAATAAGGAAAAACGTGTTTATTACAGAATATGTATAAAAATATTATCTCGTATTTGACAATGAATATATAAGATACTTAAATCTAAGTAATAGTACACATACGTACAAATAGAATAAATCTTGTCTCACAATAGTATCAATATAAATATTGATTTACATTTAGTACTGCATTATATTTTTCCGAAATAATTTTTAGATGTTTCAAATATTATTTCTGCACTGATTTCTGTAATTTTAAAACTCAATTTTTCGTTACATTCAAATTAAAATACGCTATCAATTATGTTCTAATTATATATAGATAATAATATAATCTGTTTATCGGCAAATATCCTTATTGCCGCGAATATTTCGAGTTGATGCCTTTTTTAACTTGGATTTATGATATATCAAAATTTTCATATGAGTCACATATCACTTGCAGTTTCATCAGCCTTTTGAAAGTCATTTTACAATTAAAGCCTAGCTCATCCATTTTTCACAGAAAACCGAAATGGTTAATATATTGTCATATATGACAAAAACATCGACCAATTTGTATTTTGGACAAAGGGATCTTTTAACGGATACTTCGAAAGGGTCTTGTTAACAAGTGTGGTATAATTTTTCTATGCGAACATTATGCCTGTGACTAATCAAAATATAATTAAAGTATATTTTATTGCACCATATTATCATTCGTAATACAAAAATTAAATTATATAATTTTTTGTATGACGAATTTGTTTTAGAAGTACATTATACGATGAAAACTTTTCTAATAACTTACGTATTGTAATTTTGTATATCAATAATTGGCTACCAATATCGATTAGCTGAGTTTTACTAATAACAACGTCAACCTTTCTGACACACATATACGCCTCTTCATATGGCAATCGGAGTAAAATTGTTTATCTGGCACGGTATAAAATACAACTGAAATAGGTCTGGCAGGTCTAGTTTGAGTATAATAGTGACTCTGCGAAGTGTCGCGAAGTCCGAAGGCGGCTATCGTGTCCAGAACAAGTCTCGCTGAACCAGACTTCTATAACGATTATTTTGCTTTAGTATAGGCGTTGACTGAAGAGGTAAATGGACTGGGAATCTTATGGGATATGGTGTTACGCGAGACTGGGTGTTGCAAACACCTAGAAATGGACTTTACCCATTGAAATTCTGTATACATATATACATATATATTTTTTACATATCAGATTTGCATGGTACAGAATACACGAGCAGTTTCATGTATTCATATTCAGTCAACGGCATAGTCTAAATCTAGCGGAGCTCAATTTCCGTGAATGATTTTACCTACTGAGATAAAGACGAAATCCAAGTGATGATTTTGGTTCCAAATTCGCACGTGAAATATAGTTATAAAAGTTATTAAAAGTATATTTGGTTCATCGACTCTTTATATATTTTAATCACACGGATATTTGATTCGATGCTCTTTAAAGGCAGCATAAAATCGCGTGAGCATTTCTGGGTTACTTAAAAGAACAATTACGTACTGTTTTCTTGTACAGTTAGTATTATATCTGATATAACTTTCGTCTCCTCTATCAGCATGTATAATCATATTGTCAAAAGCTTTATAATTGGTTGGGATAATTATTTGTATTATTGTGACACCAAACGAAATATACTCAAGAACGTAATCGAACGGAAGCAGTACCAGCGACATTCGGTGGATTTCCTTTTCCCGAGACTACGATATTGTAATTACAAGATCAAATGGTCGACTAACATGAATTTGGTCCCCGCGGCACTTTCAGATCAGCGCCTCGATTCGTAATTAACTTTGCGATGACATCAAGCCTGTTAGCATGCCGCTGTGCACCGTTTTGCCCTACAAAGGCTACCCACGGATTGGTAGCAGACTGCGTCTTTCATCTTATAATCCACCTATTTAGTTATTTCGCCACCATTACCAATGTTATTTGGGTTACAGCGTTACGTGTAGTAATTTGGTCGATTTTTCTAGCTTGTAAGACTTTCGAAGTTATACAGGGCGGCCGAAATCTAAGGAACACCAGAACACCATTGAGGGTGAGGTAGTAGGTTAAGCCACAACTTGTGGAGATCTTATTGAAAATGAATGTATTTTATAAATTTTGAAAAGACATTAATTTGTAAATGTATTGCACACTCGAGGATTTTTATAGCGATTTGGTGCGCGAACGACGCCCGGTTAGAGAAGCTACCTACGCCATATTTATGATATTTTAATCGTATTGGAAGGATTTTACCAAGAAATGTAAGAATCATGCTAAAATTCACAGAGGCTATGAAAACACTTTTGTCAAACATGGGATCATTTTTCTGATTTTCGACTCCGGCGATTTAATTTTGTAGAAAGAGTTGGCGGCATATTTTAATGATTTTTCAAAAAAAGTAATTATTTATGAATAAGTGATTCATTTTGTACAACGCCACAAATTCTTCTAAATGTGATCACTTTGTACGTTACAATATAATCTTTCGTCTTTCATCTCATCACCTGAAAAGTCTTGCTTGGTATCGCTTGACTTCATTTTTTCTTCTGAGCCTTGTTGAAATTTAATTTATCAGAAAAATTGGCGAAATCACTCGACTGGAAGTTACAGTAGCAAACTCTGTGGACTACTGTACTCGATAAAAATTCAACTTACACTGTGACAAGAATGGCGTGGTACGATCCTCGTGCGGATGTGGCGTAAAATTGGATGACCCTTACAATTTTATCGTCATAATATCGCCAACTACCATCTCACGATTCAGCAAACTTGCATTTCAAATCATGTCCTTGGTAAAAATATGCGATAATCCTTGTAACGAAATATCAGCCCGCGCGTACCAAGTATCGGTAAGAATTTCAAACATCATGGTTCAATAGTTCGCCACTAATGGCGTTCTAATGAAACCATCTCTCCCCCCACCTACCGATTCGAGTATTCGCGTAAGCCACCGCGAGGCGTAAAGTCAAATTGTATTGGTCCCTTTCGCTCGTGGACCGTCCAACGCACAACATCACCAATAATTCTTCACTATAAGAGAGTACAGCAGTTGGAAGTGTATTTATTCTAAATCCCAGTTATTGTGAATCCCAACAAATCGGTAGGAAATATTGCTAGACGACGTGTATAACACCTAATCGTCAAGACCGATGGAAAATTGAGATGCTGCAGATAAAATGATAAAACTTGATGATTTGGAAAATTACATGATTTTTATGAACATCTTAACATTAGCGAAAATTCGTAAGGGACAAAACACTTAATGGTAACGCCGATCAACCCAAAGACCTAGAGCAACTCAATGCGACTATTCAGAAAGCGGTTAACAATATTTCTGATACTGTAAGAGAGCGTGTGTTTTATTGTTTAAAAGAAAAGACTCGGTTACTGTCCCAATCCAAATGGTGCACATTTCGAAAACTTATACCATTAAATGTTTTGCCTCTTACGAATTTTCGGTATTTTTAAGATGTTCGTTTCTTAAATATACAGAGTGTATCAGCCCAGATGCACGTTTGAGATTTGCGGTGAAACGGTGCACAAATTCGAAAATCTGATGTC
>JARQTJ010000684.1:9965-21662 GCA_030142635.1 Trachelus troglodyta
TCGCGTTTAACTTATCCCTTTTGCGTTTAACTTACCTTACCCCTTTTTGCGTTTTTCTTGTCCCTCGACCCGACTTCGTTTCTTACCTGAGGTTTGTCCCCTCTAGTCCTGTGTGCGACAGCCGCAGGACTCGGGGGTTTTCCTCAATAAAAAAAAACACTCGGAGTAGTTGTAGCTCCCTTGTGAAGAGGCAGGACCCCACGGAAATGGGCGAGGAGGGGCCCATTTCGCTCCCTTATACTTCCTACTTTTCTTACTTTTTCCAGTGTTCTCTTTTGGCGCTCCTCCAGAATAATCTGGTCCTCGTGTATACATACGGCTTACGCATTTTCTTCTTCCCTTGTTCCCTCAGTACTTACCATCTCTCTTCTTCATTCGTTCTTTTTAACAATCGTCCTCTTTTCCCCTTCAACAACATCTTCCCTGTCTGCTATTTCTCTATTGCTTCCTATGTCTCCATCATTCTCCTCGTAATAGATCCTTAAAAACTAAGTCTTTAAAATGTACTTTGGAAAATGAAAAGTTCAAAGTGGTAGTGCATATAACATACAACGCGAATATTATAATATATTGCAGTGATATATGTAGTATATCTCTAATGGTACTGCCATTGCTAATCTTTCGCAAGCCATATATCTATGTACATTTGTACTTCGTATATTGTATCATTATTGCCTTTTTCGAATACATTATCTTGTAACACTTATACAAGTTGATATTCTTTTTCCCTCTGCGAATATCCCAGAGTACGAATGAGTTCTGTTCTCTTTCTCTATTCCATCATAACAGCATCCTTTCCTCCTTCTCTTGCTTCTTTTATATACTCCGTATATTCTGCGAGATTTTGATTTAGCCTCAATTTTATATTTTGAATAAGTTTTGAAAGTAAGTCAAAATCCAATAATATTTAGTAATAATTGAGGTGCTACACGGTCAAGTTGGCACCGTACTTTCTTAAAAATGTCTTAACAATTTTTCAACAATAGGACTTTTCAATAGTTCTTGAGATGTTCTATAATTCCCGGTCTCCTTCTGAAGGTTGCTTTGGAAATCAGCGGTGAGTAGCGAAGAACCTCTGCTCTCCCAGATACGCGTTCGTGTTCACGTTTAGCTCGGCTACGACGGGATTCGCATTGTCGACGCAGGCGATCATCACAAAATCCTACTTCCAGACTCGCCGCTACGATTTAGCGCCAGGATTTTGGTTTCGCTTAAAATCGTAGCATTGTGCATCTTTCTACTCATCTCTGGTAGGGAAATCGCCAATGAACCGATTTTCATAGTCCAAGTTTTATTTCGGAGTCGACACGTCACCTGATGAGTGGGCGTTTCTGCGTTACTGACGTATATACATTTCTCCAATAGCATTGCTTTTGGGCATTTTCCGTAATTGAACCATGGTTGCGATTATTAAATTTCAACCAATGACATCGATTAATTTTTTCCACCTGTCGTAATCAATCGATGCAATTGACTGAAATTTAATAACCGCAACCGTGGTTCAATTACGGAATATGCTCTTAATATGTCCACAGTGGCAGCGTGGCCTGATTAAAGAAAAGAACATAATACCCGCTCGCGAACCCGGTACCTCGTAGCTGGGAGGGCCCACGTACCCGCAGCGGCCAATGCGTTTTCCACGTAAATATTCGTTTCTTACCTGTGCTTATGTTCATCTGCCCGGTTTGTCATTCACGGGCTCTTGGCAAGAAGAAACGCTCACTTAATTATGTATTTATTGTATGTATATAATATAATGCGATCATGTATTTAATAAATCTTAAGACAATTAATAAAACCAATAAGCATAGTGCGAATCAATATAAAAAAGAATAATGACTGAGTCTTGAACCCAAAAATCCTGCGCGTTAATCGAAGCACCATGTACGTGTACTGTTCAGTCACCATAGTAAAAAAATCGGGACACTTATATTTCCGTTATTATCAAAGTTTGGGGTTTACTTGAGGTATTGATAGATACACTCGGCAATCAAAAACGCGGGTATGGTTCGATGGCCCTCCGCTCAGATAGCGCGTCGACGCCAGAATAAAATTGGTTTAAATAAAATCGGCTTACTGGCAATCCCCGAATAACATACGTTCAGATTAATAGTTTCGGTTTCGATTTTCCACTGTAGCAATTTCAGCTTTCCGGTACGGTTTTAGATCTGACACTCATGAAATTTCGTTTAATGGTTACAGTTTCGGTTCCTTATTTTTCGGTTATTATCGGTTATCCATTTCGGTATCAATTACGGTAACGGTCTCTGATACCAAGTTCTTATTCACTTATCTACAGGTTGTACAGTACGGATCTTTATTGGTAATATGTTCATTGATATTTTTTTTATTACAATAATAAATCACACTGGAAACAGCCTCAAACAACTTATCCTAAATGCATGCCTACTCTAAACTTCTTTTGCGAAAGCAACGGGAAATGATTCCGTTACGTGTAAATTTTGATAGATTATCGAATGTCGAATTTATCGAAAATTTTTGATTTCGCTCGCCTTGGTCCTCAATCGCGAATATGTATGTTATATTATAAAAATATAATGAAATACTGTGGAAACATCGAAGTCTTCTTGGTTATAGTATGTTACACGTTTTCGACTGAAATATTTAACATAATACAATTAAATTACGTAATAATTTTAAAATATAACTATTTTTTATCCATTCATTTTATTCTTACTTTTGATTTTGCATTTGTCACGTTACTTCCCTTCGCCCCATTCTCTGCCTCAGGTTGTTTTTTATTCCTAAATAGTTTCGCCATTTTCCCACCTACCAAAAATCATATATAACATATCGATGAATTTTTTATTCTACTTAAAAAAAGATTATTAAGACCAATTACCATTAATACTCATGGTTTCCGGATGGAAGCCGCGCCTGTGTTCAGCTTCAGCTTCAGGGCTAGGGGGCTCCGATACCGAAGCTCTCTGTTGTCAGGAAGTCTTGATATATCTATCATCGCTCATGCGGATCAGTGCTTCAGCCAATCATAAGTTGTTTAATCATAGGTATATCAAGACTTCCTGACAACAAGGAGCTTCAGTATCGAAGCCCCCTAGCCCTGATGATGCAGACTGAAACGTTTGCGAAACGTCGGCAAGAAGCTGAACACAGACGCGGCTTCCATCCGGAAACCATGAGTATTAATGATAATATTGGCCGCGAAAGCCTATAATATCAAGAACAATTACCTGTTTTTGCCAATGGAGAAGGTACAACATCCGTATCATCTGTGGCTTCGACTTTTAATTCTGTGTCACAGTTGTATTTGTCTTTTTCTGCGCCGATATCTTTGTTATTTTCGTTACTAATATCTTTTTCCTTGACCTCCTTATCTTGGACAATATCCAGATTGTTTTTTTCACCATCAACTTCCAAAGTTTCTTCAGTAACGCTTTCCGAGTTAGCCGAATTTGCCCCACGACTATTTGCTGATTTTCGTTCAAAGTTATCTTTAACTTCGTCAACAGTTTCGTTCTTCATTACACTCATTTCCGGCGTTTTAATCGTCGACGAACTTATCTCTTTGACAGGTGTGGTCACCAGTTCCGGCTGAAGGTGCGTCGTAGTCGAGGAAGAAGTTTTTTCAGATGAAGCACTGTCGGCGCTGCCAATTTTTGTACGTGGTGGTTTTGGCGGTGGTACCGGAAGCGGACTCAAAATAGTCTTTCCGCTTATTACTTCGTTATCAGTTATTGATTTTGTTTGTTTACTACCTTCGATCATTTCTTTATCTGAATTGGAAGATCGTTCGCTAACATCAGATATTGTTCGTTTTTCATTAGAAACATCATTGTCATTAGAAACATTATTATCTTCATCCAACTTTTCAACATGTTCCTTAATAGTTGATGTTTCAGAGACTTTGGTACCGTTATTCCCATCCATGTACTCTGACATCTTTTTGGCTATTTCCGGTTTCTCAACGTTGTTCATCGAGTCTTTGATGCTGATATTATCATTGTTTACCATTTCTGTAGTACTCGGTAATGGATTACTCGTAGACATTTTATTATCCACTTCAATTTTCTCAGACTGTGTCACTTCATATTGGAGTCTACCGTGTGAAACTTTCAACGGAGGTAAAGAATTATTTCTTGTGATTAATGGATCCTGTAGAGATTATTACAAATTTTTCAAGTGACACTAAATTATCATACAGTTAATAATTATGTTTAAAAAGTATTATACCATTTGCAGAGAATCGGATTCATCATTATCTAATTCCCGTCTGCGACCCACCAATATAGTATGGCAGCCACCACAAGAAACCTTAGGTAAAAAAGCACAATATAATATTACAATTAACATTTATTGTAGGATCGAGTGAATAATTACGTTTGTTATGAAAAGTTCCTGATATTTATTGGCCCATGTCAATTCATGAACATTATTTTCATTCTCCTCCAGACCCAATTTACCGTGTCTGCCATCGCCGCATGTGAACAGTTTGCCAGATTCTGTCAAGATACACAAAATATTTTATCATATATCCTGTACGACTGTATAATGTAATTTTTTTTACAAATTACCAGTAATAATTGCACTGTGACTTTCTCCACAAGCAATTTTCGAAATTGTTTCTCCTTGCAGACTGTCTTTAGGAAGAAGTTTTGGTGTCTGCACTTCAGTTACACCGATGCCCATACCTAATTGTCCACTGGCATTACTGCCAAAACAGTGTACTGTCCCAGTATCTAAAATAAAATAAAAAATATGATTGCGGATTGCAAAATGTGGTATCTTTTAACGGATTTTAAGTTAACAAATCTTTGTCATATGGACAATCCTTATATTTAAAATATTAATGTAATATTACTTAAAGGTTCTACGGATCTTTAGTAATGTACTTTATTTGATTGATTATTTTTCCAATTCGAACTTATAGGTAATCGATACAATAATAAATCATTGATGGTTTCTATCTGTTAAAATTAATATTAATATAATAAATCACCTGTTAATACCAGCGTATGATGACCGCCACACGCGACATCAACAATTGGCATCGGTAGCTGCAATAATTTCGGTGCGACCTGGGTCGAGAAATTTACGACAATTCCAATTTTCCCGCTTTCAGACTCGCCGCAAACATAAAGTAAACCAGTCTCTGAAATAATTGTTACTTAAAGCTGAAAAATCCATAGTAAAAAATTTCCAAAAAGATAATATTGCTAAAACAAAACTGACCTGTCAAAAATGCAGAATGATAATATCCAGCACTAATTTGTTTAACGGGTTCAGGAATTTGAACCTTGGTAGGTTTATTAACGAGACCCGAAATTCCAGGAAGACCCAATTGGCCTTCCAGATTACTACCCCAAGCCATGACATCACCGTCGCTAGTAAGGATCATCGAATGATGGGAACCAGCCGCAAGCTGAACTATCCTCGGTCCTGCCGAACCGCAATCGTGTACCAAAACCGGTGAACTCGAACTGTCACCAGTGGTCATGCTACCACGACCAAGTTGTCCCTCCTGGTCACTTCCGCACGCAAAGATCTTCTGACCACCTGAGGAAATGAGAGTATCGATCGTTACCTTGGTATTACGTGACACATTCCATAAGAGAAGACTACTACTTTTTATTCTCAAGAAAATTCTTGAGAATAAAAATCATCTTCTCAATGCATAAACGTAAAAAGAACTTTCAGAAAGTTCACTGACTCTCGGGTACAATTTTCTTTGTGCTTACCCGTGCATATGAGAGTATGCGCTCTACCGCATGTTACGTGGGTCACTTTCTCCGGTTTTAGAACTGGAAATCAACACAATCATTACTTGTACCTATATCTACATTTTACACAGTTCTTTACCAGCCATCGGACTCACGCGAAATATTGATCGGTTATACTCACTTTTCACGCAGGACGGTTTGCTAACGTGGTTCTTGTGTCCAAGACCAAGTTGACCCCAGTCGTTGCTACCAAAAACGAAGAGTCTGCCGCTTTCTGTAGAGATACAGTCGTTTCATCGAAATACACAACAACAATAAAATACATAAACTTTATAACACTAATATATTATGCAGGCCTGTTCAGTGTCAATGCACCAAGTGCAGTTGATTTTAATATAGAAATCAAATGGTTAGCCTAACTAAAGTTGGTGCTGTATTCAATAATCTCATATGAGACTAACTAGCTTAAACACGCCAATAGCAATTAGTTCGTTAATATAATTTCAACAGGAAATTCAACTTTATTCGGTGACGTTGAGTCGATTAGCTCTATATATAGAAAGAGATGTTCGACATTGTATAACTTATCAGATTTTAATATCCTCTTGTTTTTCGAGCTGTGCACTCTTTTTTTTTTGTGACGCATTCAACAGTGCATTAGCTCTAGCGTGCAGCGTGCATTATCGATCACCCCTTTGGTGGACAGTGGCTATCCTATATATGAACTGCATGCACGACATGCTGCAGCAGCTGTAAATCATGCGAGGTTCGATCCTAAACTTTTCACAGTGGAAAAAGATATGGTTACGCATAGAAAAAAATAGTCTAGAATCGATTTTCTAATGGAACAGTCGACAACGCTTCTTTTGTTCGATTATTAATTACTCAAATTTCAAATCAGCCCTGTGGTCACGTGCGACGTAACTAAGCCTATAGGAAGTCGTTCACATATTGATTTCCGTATAAATCATGCATCGTAATACTGCAATCGATAGGCTTCTTATGTATATATGTCGATGCATTAAGCAGACTTGGTTATGGTTTCTTTGGATCTTCCATAACAGTGCAACTACGTGTATATAATATCACGTGTACCAAGAACAAAGATATATAGTTCTTTTCACACATGCATCAGCGATGAAACACTCAATGAAACTTACCACAAACAACGGCCGAGTGTTCGTCCCCACATGTTACGTCCAAAACAGGGTCGCGTCTGATGAAAAAATGAGACGCTACATTATCGGCGAATCGGCTTCGACCGATGGTAAATACTGCGCCAGTTTCTGAAACAGACAGTACATAATTCTAGGTGTAAAGCGTGACTGCCAACCAGGGACCAAAATGTCAACATAACCATAATTCATTGATCTAACAACTATAGCCATACGCTGCGTTACCGAGCTTACGTTATCTTGAATAATTAATTTTATCTGTATATAGTTTTCTATATTCTCTTATATATATGTATCATGTAAATGTATACGGTATAAATTTAAGAAACAATTTGATACTATGCCAGAGTTCAGGCACCCGGTGATAACTAAATCAAAAGTAACTTAACGATCCTGCCAGTTTATCTCTAATCTTAAGGTACGTTAGGCGAAGATAAACACGCATCTCAACCGACTCTTGATACTTTCGCCATGTGACTTTGCAAATATAATCAAAAAACGTATTTTGTTCTTAAATTTTCGTTTCCTCGTAGTAATTATAAAGCTTAAGATTTCTATAAATTCTTGGTACATATTTCTCTGTGGCTTGAGAAACCACCTGTGGCCTATCAATAGTTCACAAAGTGGCATTAAGTGTTTAATGAGTTGCTGTAATATCAGACAGTTTTCATTTGATTTTGTGACTGTTCTAATATCAGTGTAAGTACTATATTAATGACCCTGCATTTCTAAACTGTTATATAGAAAGGTCAACAATGTCACATTCTAAGTTAACCTACCTTCTATATACTATTTCACATCTCAACGTGAACCTTGCGTTTAATTTACGTTTATGTTTTCCATATCAAAAGTTCAAACGTTCCTGTTCATTATTCATGAGACATTCATCATTCGGACTGAAAGACATATAAAATGAAAAGGATAATAGATGCAGGACCCCGTGGAAATCAACGTTAAAAGAAAGACCCTGCTATTTTTAAATCTTCATTCGTGCTTTATGTGTACTAAAGGTTATGCAAGAAATCAGATATGATGGCTTTGTTCTTAAAAAAAATACCTGAAAAACATACCAAAGTGATATTATGTTAAATAGTTCTATTTAATTAATAATATATGCGATCTTATATAAAACGGCGATACGATCTAGTCGTTGACGTAGGAATTCATTAAAGTTTTGTAACCCTGTGACATAGGTCAATGACACTGATTAAATAAAATATTTAAAAAAATCTATCGTGCCAATGATCTGATAACGTGGGAATTTACACAAGATCGATATTAATATGTAAAATGTGCTAATTTATTGATAATACTACTGTGTATTATAACTTTCAAGAAAAACATGACTTGGATAAGTGGAATTTAGAGACAATTTTAATTTTAATTTTTCATAGGTCTGACGTGTATGTCAAAAGTATCAAGAGCTTTTAGCGGTCCATATAAAATATAGACGCAGGCTTCTTCGTACTTGGAAAGTTTCTGGAGCGGGAAATTTGATTTTGTGTAAAAGCAATAATAATTTCTTCTTGTTTATAATGGTGCTGAGTGAGATTATAAATTCTTGTATTGTGATGCAATTGTTTTAATATAATTTTACCCGGTATGTTGTCTATATCCGGCAGGCCCATGTTTGCACCTTGCGCCACGCAACCTGCAGACTAAACCACCGACTGGACATTGCTACTATTGCTAGGAACTTCAATTGGACGTTGCCTAGCAACTGGAAATCAATTCCGAATGGTTCCGAAGTCGACTGGTCTTACGATAAGAATGGGAACGAATGTTCACGATTGTTAGCTGCGCGAAATTTGACGTGCACATTTAACGAGGGAACATCAATTATTAAATATTTTGATTAACTATACCGTCTTGTTTCTTTCCTTTGTCTTTATTATTTATGTGCTATATGGTTTTGTACTTGCGTAAGAATCGTAGAGTTACAGGTGGATGTTATTGATTACTGAATTCTAATGCAGCTTACGCTTATTGTAAAAATAAGAAAAAATATTCGTTCGCTACATTACCTAGAATCTATTATCTACTGCCCTCCCTCTCTCATTCCCCCTCGCCCCATTCTACGAAGAACTCGAGGCCTAGTGGAGCGCGAATCGCGACGAAATTTAAACTAGGCATCTTTAACGTCCCTAAGCAGCTAATGATCCTAGTCAAATTACGCTTTATTTTTTCAATTTTGGGTCATCAGTGTACTTGTATATTTAGATTCAAAATTGAATGCTCATTTGATTTCCGGAGGAAAAATTGCATCATCCCATTGAAAAAATAAAAGTTGACCTTCGAGTTACCTTAGCGCCTGAACTCAGGAAGGAATCTTCAGTTCGTCTTGAAACCTTGCAACTTCTGTCTGAAACATTTTTTATAACTGGCTTCGTTCCCGAAAAAATCGACCTGGTCACTATAAATGCCCCACCCTGTAGGGCTCTTTCTTGAACCATTCTACTATTATACTTCCCGATAAACACATAAAAGCGAGCCAGTAATGGGCACTTACTGGGCTCACTGCATCTACCAATGGACTGCCAACGATTGAGTACTAAGACGGTCTTGTGTGCTTGCTGGGTGGTACTGGAATAAATAAAAATGAATAAAAATTTGTGCCTCACGACATAGAGTATGAAAAATAGAAACGATTTATGCTCTTTTTTGTAAACTTAAAGTTATACAAAATATATAAATTGTTACTCTTACACAGATATTATTAGTGAAATTAATTGAAACGGCTGAAACGGTTAATTAGTTATTCATCGAAGAGAATTATAATATGAAGTATTAGAAAAATTGAAAATATAAGATTTAAAAATTATAAATAAAACTACAAATTATATTGATATGTTTTTAATAAATTTGTTTTTGTATCCATCATCAGATAGGATAAACGGCACAGCTAACGACCGTTGAAAAGCGGCCGTGTTGGATTTTTGCTATTTATTCACGCGTGATATAGCCAAACTGAAAACTAAAGGTTTCAAAACGTGCGTTAAAGCCTTCCGAGTGAGTTTCATCTGTTATGCAAGTGCAACAATAAAAATTTATTACTAATTATTGTTTTAATAGCGCTTCTCTGCTGTCAGGACTTCTGACCGTTGAGAAACATCCATGTTTGTGGTCCTTACGTGTACCTGATGTACCCCTTTGGCGCAATGTATGGCGCCTGCGCAATTTATGAAGCCTGCGCGTACCCACTTTCTGACACTTTCGAATATCCCCATTAAAACAACGGCTAAACAACACGACACAACCCGAATTATGTGACGCACTTATTGTCCCGCGAAATTGAACAAATATCTAATCAAAAGTTAAATAATTTCTCATCTCATCGATAGTCTGGAACCTGCTAAAGATGTTAACACCATTTTTATGTCGTTTTATACTTACCTGACGAACAAAATTCACAACGACGTAGCTCGTCGCAACTACTGCCACCGTCTAGCACTGCCGCTGCGGAGCCACTGAGACGCGTGTCGCACTATTCACAGTTCAATTTTTATTCTAAAATATTTCATTTAAAATAGTGTGTTCCTCCAATAATATAAAGTGAAAAACGCTTTTTATTTAGCTGGTAATTGAATCATTATTTGATAAAAACTGCATTTATGGCAGTCAAAATTATGCCCTCGAGCTCACAATCTAGAACACGGTCATTCACTCGGCCGTTTACCCTACTACAGTCTTTGCGAATACATGAAACATACAAGGGTATCTCAATGTTTCAGCATTATAAAATATTTGAGAATACTTTTTAATAATGACAGATTATAGATTAAAATACACGTAGTGCAGATACACGAAAATCTACTTTAGACAAAAAAATGTCCTTAGATTTTAATTTTTCAGAACGCACTAAGAAATTCGAATATATTGAAAAACGAACGAATATAACATATATATGCCTCTAGCGGGAGCTAATCGGCCTAAACTGTGAGTCACTATCGCACTCTCATACGCGTTGTGTTCTCGTGTTCCACTGCTACTGATGTGATTGATTTAGAGACGCGAAAGATAAATGTGACCGGTAATATTACCGTATTTTTAAAAAACCTGTACGTGACCGCTATTAAAATTACCATATTGGTCATAAAAAAACATTCATAATTTATGCTACATCCACAGGTTGGCCAAGGCTTGCGAAGTGCGAAGAAGGTGACACGTTTTTATGCTAATGCTCCATAATCAAATAACTTTATTCATCTAACCATATATGTTGAACCATATATGAAGAGAAAGTAAATTGTAAAATATTATACAAAGGTAGAGCCGTACTAAAAAATGTAAGAGTGATTGCCACAGGATTTGTTGAAAACTCTTGTTAACGAACGGGCTAGATCTAACAAAAAAAACGGACTCTTTTTACTAACATACTTTATCTTCTCGATGATGACAGCTAGTGACAGTTTCTTGTGGACACCTAGTTTCTTCCTTCTTCCGACGGGTTATCCAGCCAATCATTATTCGTTTAATTTAGAACACTTATGCTTCAGTGGTGGTGGAAGCTGACACTGTTAAATAGAACCCAGATTCGGACAACTTTGAAAATATAACCTGTTGTCTCCTCTGTAACCTCACTCCCTGTTTTAATGATAATTATTGCTAAAACGATTCTTTAAACTTACAGATTATGCATCATTGATTTGTCTATTTGTTCGACCTATGAGCCATGTGTAAATCAAAATGCGCGGGTAAGACGCATAAGTCTTCTTTGACTTCTATCTTCTCTATATTTTCCATGGCTTAGACCACGGTCTTACATACAGGTCTTGAAACTCTGGTGGTGGGGGTAGGTCGCTTAGCGATGCCATTCCGAATAG
>JARQTJ010000684.1:21762-77994 GCA_030142635.1 Trachelus troglodyta
GAATCCGAACAGTGTTGGGCGAAATCCGTATAAATACTCACTTAAGTTTTCATATGAAAACCCATTGGTGAATGCTGGTGGCAACTGGGCGCGAACTCCGAAGCTTTTGGTCGTGAATCCGCTACCCTAACCACAGGACTACGGCCGCCCCCAGTTACTGGCACATGTCCCCCATTGGGGATACAGCCATAAGGAAAAGGAAGGAAGGAAGACACCGTGCTATTGACAGTTGTGTCTGGTTGTCAGGTGCACATACATACATAGAGATATATGAATACGGCAGTTCTTGCATTTCAATTTTGTGCGGGACTCAAGTGTTTTTTTAAAAAATGATGCTTCATAAAGTAAGCATGAGACTGTGCCGATTGTGCGGTAAGGAAAAGCAGCAGGGAACCGACGTTTTCAAGGATAAAATTAAAGGAGCCGTGCTTATCTCTATTATAAATAAATATTTTTCGAAAGAGGTACACAATAGATTATTGATACTGTTTATGGAAATTAAAGTAGGCCGTAGAACTATACAGAATATCTATTTTTCCAGGTTATTATTATATCATCCACAGATGGCTTCTCAAAGTTTGTGTGTCTTGAATGCGAACAGAAAATATGTATGTTTGATGAATTTTGTCTTATGGTAGCTAATGTACAAAAGCAGCTGACTGCTCCTTCTTTGGAAATCGATTTTGCTGAGGTATTACTTTTATTTTTAAGAAACCATAGTCAAAGCAGTCCAATATTATTGTAAAATGTGTTCAGACATTTACAAACTTGCCATTATAATGCAGTAGTAGTTCTGCATTTAAGAATTTATTGGTCTTGTAAATGTTTTTAGGATATGCTGTGCCATCTGAAAGAAAATGACTTAATAAAAAAAACAGACTTACCAGTACCACAAAAACGAAAATATGGTTGCCACATATGTTCGAAAACATTTCGATGTCCAGCACATGTAATAAGGCACAAACGTATCCACACGGGTCTGCGACCTTTTGTTTGCGAAGTATGTATTATAAATTTACTATACGGCACAAGTATCAACTTACATTATATCTGTATTTTCAGATATGCAGAATGTCCTTTAACCAGCAAGAAATCTTGACAAAGCACAAAGAGAGTCATGCAGGCAAAAGACAGTATCAGTGTGCTAATTGCCATCAATCATTTCGCTATAAAGTATCATTGAAGTCTCATTTAATAAATTTTCACACAGATGCAGACAGAACAGCAATGAATACTCAAGCCTTACTAGTGCATAGCCGTTCACTTATCTGTTCTGAGTGTGGAAAGTTATTTGCCACAAAATATAAATTACAAAGACACGCAAGATGCCATACAGGTGAAAGACCTTTTCGTTGTAACCTGTGTGATCGAACATTTTCGCAAACAAGCAATTTAAAGTTGCACCAGGTGAAGTGTCAGCAGATTATTTGCTCTATGAATGAACAAAGAGAACATACAGCTCATCCTCTTGTGAGACAGCATGAGAGAGAGGTCGCTACGACTGGATCATTAAACAATTTTCAATCAATGTACATAACTGAAAGTGAAATACAAAAAACTATAAACGAAACAATAAATTCAAGCGATCCTGGTTCTTCATACTTAAATAAATCATACGAGAATCCAATCTACATTGATGACGAAATTGAGACAATGTTGGATCAGGATTTAAGTCAATTAGAACGTAATAAGTATCAGAGCGCTACACAGGAAAAGGTCTCATTGTGTCTAAAACAACCTGAAACACCGGAACTTTTACACAGTTTATTGTATGATGATTAGACACGTTAGTTAAGCAGTGATAAATTATATTAATCGTGAACCATATTAGACTTAATCACTGCTCTACTATTTAGATGTAGGTTAAATCTCCATAAATAAATGAATCATCTTCAACAAGCACTAAGCCGTTTTTCTTTTCTCAGAAAATACCTATTACTTTGTACTTAAGGGAAATAATAGAATCCTTTTCATTGATATCCGTAACTTTATTCTACAAAAAACTCATCTTCATTTTCACTGCTTTTAATATCACTTGACACAAAAAGTATGTTCATGTTCGAATATATATCTATAAATTATATGGAGTTAGGAAAGAAAACTAAAGGGACGGACGTCACAACAATTACATCAATTAACATGAATTCATTGTCTAAATAAAATTAACAATGACATCCATTCAGATTAATTTCGACGTCCATCTCTTTTACTTCATTTTTTCATTACTTATGTATCTCTGTAACACTTTATTCTTAGTCCCTCCACTACTACTTTATACACGTCAGACTGATAGAACGAGTTTAAATCTCATACAAATTGATCCTCCACATTTACAATAATTAAATTTACGCTCCATTCGAGTCACCGCTAGTGACATTGTAAATATATTATTTGATTAATAACATGAATTTGGAGCGTAAGTTTTCAATTGCTCAATTAAGTGAAATAGTATTTCATGATACATACGAAACATCAGGCTTTGCTTAAATGTCTACACGCGTTGTGAAGAACAAAAATTTATTTAAAGGATTTATTGGCACTTTCCATTAACGCTTTTGCTTAAGAAAATTAAATCACACATTACTCATTGAATGGATCCGATTGCCAGTCGTATTTTATCATTTTCTTTTCTTTGCGCATACGTAATGCCTCATAGAAATATGAATTAATAAAAAAAAGATTCTAGAATAATTGTATATGGTCATGTATGAGATATAAGTTACAAATTTTTTACTATGACACTATAAAAAGTTGTCGCAGCTAAATTCGATTAAAATTGTTTCTTTTATTCTACATCGATAGTACAGAGTAAGCTAAACAAGTGTGAATGCGAGTGTTTGAATAATGTAATATATGAAATGAGTCATCGAACGAATTAAAATGAATACATTCAATAATAGGAAAAAATGAGAAGCAAGACAGACGAAGAGAAATGTTTAGATGGCACAAAAAACTTCAAATGCTATAATTCTCTTATACAAAGACGCAATGCGTATCCCCCGGACGCATTTACCGAATTCGAATAAAATTTGTCGTTCTCTTCATAATTTTTTAAACTTACATCATTTTGTACATATATATGCACGATAAATATTCGACATACAATACAATGTCCGATAATATGTTGGCACTGATTAGCTACATCGACATAAGATTCTGTGATCGTACGTCCAATCCGGCTGTGCTCTCGATAATAAATTTCTACAAAGTTTATCTCTCACTCGTGATTAAAATAATACTCAGATCGTTAATTAGAAATTCAGTCTGGTATTAATAATAATATGAGTGCACGCGTATGGACGTGTGAATATGCACATTACAGTTGTGTTTAAGCGTTAATATTTAAATAATACAAATAGAAAAATCTTACAAATTATGCACATTAATATATTAAATCACACACGTACCTCTACAGCTATATATCTCCGTGTAGATCGATAATTGCGTGTACGTATTTTTACGTGTGATACGAGTGGCTAAGCACCTTTGCTTCCATAATTCTTTTTTTTCTTTTACAAATCCTCAAACTTAAACGTAACAATTTTCATAAGATCCTATATGCGTGCCGCACGGTTTTTTCGCATGAAGTAAAAGTATTTACACGCATCACGCAGTGCATCCTTATCCTCCCGTATAAAATTAAAATTGTAGAAAACAAAATAATTTGTTACAGTAAATAGAGAAAAAGATCGTGCGAAAAAACAGAACAAAATAAATAAACAAAAGTCTCAATTAATGTTGAGTAAAGATACAAATGTAAATGTTCACTCCAGTTTTTTTCAATTCAAGTTAAATAATGAGACATGGAGAGAGTACGAACGAGAGGGAGAAGAAAAAGAAATAAATTCTGTGAAACATTAAGCGACATTTTATCGTAGTCTCGAAAATTCAATACGATTCAGTATATTTTTGTATTTATATATATTTATATATGCATATCCATTACGAAAATGTCTTTACGCAAAGCCTCTACGTTTCTCACCAGTAAAGTTTTCTTTATTTCAATGAGTTCTGATTAATCTGAGATTAGATTGTTTGTAGCTCATTCAAATTTCTGTTTCAATACTCATCAAAAGGAATCACATCAGTGAAGAATATTTAACTGACCGGTATTAGTTGCATAGACCATACCTTGACCAGGCTGCGGAGCCCATCTTATACAATTTAAACTGACATACCCAGTAGTTTCCTGATTATTATGAACTAGTTCTCGCAGCAAAACCATGCTCTTCTTGTTATCCTTAATGTCAGCTTCTGTCCTTGCGCTTCGATTCCTCCAATCATGATCGTTATTTCTATCATCTTCGGGACCATCAGCCTGTCTCATATTGTTTAAATAATTATCCATACTATGGATTAAATCGTCAGCCCTTCGATCATACGCATCAGCTGAATCGAATGGGTTCAAATAACGCGGATTCGACTGCTCTATGTTGCACTTCATATCCTCTTCAGGTTCTTTGTCAACTAGTTTGAATATCAGGGCCATTGGTAACGGTCGAGTCGCTACGTGAATTCTCCGCGATGCCAGCCCTACTAGGAGATGCTGCCTCGTAGGAGACATTGACACAGACACCACTGTCTGATCGATTTTCGTCGAGTAAATTCTTTCACCAAGATTTTCCCATTGTAGACTGTATACACCTGCAAAATTTGTTATTAGTATTTGGATTTATAGGGCCTGATAATGTGATAATTACTTTTACTGAATTCAAAAAGATACTCACCTACTGTTGTGGATACACTAAGCCTGCCAAAGGGAAGTAACGTAACGAGTAACTTGCCGTCTGATGATATATCCACGCTTGCGTCATTGTGAATTTTGCATTCACGTACTACAACATTTTTCTCAGCTAGAAAAAGTTTAAAAAATGGAATTTAAATCTTTTAAAACTTATTAGAAATACATTTTGATGGTTAGCGAGAACAGGAATATTTACGATCAGTAATGTCTGGAATTTCACCCTGAGAAAAGTCCCAGGCCTGTACACGATGACTTTGAATTTCGAGACCATTAAAAGTCGCCATTAATGGACTCACTGGAACATGATCTGTAAGAAAGTGTAAAAATATCGGAATGCTAATTATTAAAGAAAAAGGCTCGTTAAGTACCTCGTAGTCCGACATCGTCACTATCATCATTGACAGGATCTGGTCCACCCCCAGGACTTCCACCACTATGACCGCCAGGACCTCCAGGACCACCAGGACCACCACTGCCACCGCCACCGCCACCGCCACCGCCACCATTACCACCACCTCCACCATTACCGCCACCTCCTGGACCATTAGCTCCTCCAAAGATACCAAATCGTGGATTCAAGAATCGGTGAGCTATGAACCATCTGCGAACCTGTGAGGAGAAGTTCTGATGTCCGCTCAAATCCTGATCGAAATAGCATAATACTCCTTTATCAGCATTCCTATTCTAATAGAGTAGAAGCTACATTGTAGCTTGACTTACCTGATCTCTGTTGTTAGACTGTGAAGAACTTGGTCCTGGCTGATCGTTAAAATCATTTGGGTGACCACCACTTCCTCTTGTGATATTATTTAAGAAACTATTGATTAAATAGGGCGGTGGTGTATGGGGAGGTGTAGGACGAATGCTTGGTCTCCTTCTTGAATTTCCTGGCAAATTATTGAAGTCATTCACTGGGACGTTATTCACTTGTACCACGGGTACACTTAATTCACGCCTCCTGGTGACATTTTCACGGTTCTGAAGAAGTTGTCTTATATAATTCATATAATTCAATCTCGAGGCCAAATTTCCTCCTGGTACTACTCTATAACCTGATGCTCCAGATGAAATTCGTTCTGCTGCACGAAGCGATGTTGATGTCAGCCCTCTGGTTATCGTAGCAGAAATAAGTGATCTTTGAAACTGAATTCGGTTAAGATCATAATTGCTGCGGCCATTTCTGAAATCATTTTGTTGTGATTGTTGTTCTCTACTGGATTCCATTTGAGATCTTCCAGCCGTAGGAGGCTCCTCAGATGGTCTTGAAAGCCTGTCGAAATCTATCCTATCATCTCTGGAATCGTTTCTATGTGTAGCCGAATCTCGATCTTCAACATCATTTTCATAATTGTTGCGATCATTTCGGAAATCGTTTTCTTGAGACTGTTGTTCTCTGCTAGGCTCTGCGTTTGGTCTTCCAAGTATATCATCGTAGGGTCTCACAATTCTTTCTAAATCTGTACAGAACGGTCTCAAAATACTCTCCCAGTCTATTTCAAACGGTCTGAAAATCCTTTCGAGATCCATTCTATCTCTTCCAGAAGAATTTCTATGAACAGTTAAGAATTCATTATCCTGTGATTGTTGTTCTCTGTTCAGCTCGATGTAAGGTCTTCCACGCGTTAAAGGAAATTCGAACGCCCTCGGCGTCATGTCGCGATTTAATCTGTCTCTTAAAGAATCATTACTACCGGCAGCCAAGTCTCGTTGACCCTCGGCATCATCTCCAGTCCCAATGTTACTCTCTAACTGAACATCGGAAGCTGGCCTGTTCAAGCGACGTTCATCATCATCAATGCTTCGACTATTGTGAATTCTCTGAACGATACTCTGAACCTCAGCAGAGAGTGCATTCTCCGAGGAAATGTGTCCAGCCATAGCATTCGACTGTCGAGTCTCCTCATTCTCGGAATCCACGTTAAATGAATTACTGTCCAAAGGATTATCCACTGGAGCCGCTTGCTCTGAAGTCTGCTGCTGCTGTGCTTCATTCGTCGAATTGTTTCTAAGTTGTTCATCTAAATTCATAGGATAATGAAGCCATCTTTTCAGCGTTTCAGCCATGTTGTGGTAGTACCTAGTACTCTGTGCAGACAGAGGATCTTCTGCGTCTTCTAGTTGTATGTCACTTGCAGCACTGGTACTTGCACCAGCTCCAAAATTTCTGGAGTGACGACGTCGTTCGTTTCCTGGTGATACTGTAACATTACTACTGTTACTGCTACTAGGACGATTAGCTTCGGTTTGAGGATTATCAACATTGCTATTACGTTGTTCATCTGCTCCATTTTGGTTTTGCACTAATAAAGCAGATCTCAGTGGTCCATATTTACTTAATTCTAATTCCCTTTTAATCGTGACTAATTGGGCCAAAAGAAGATCAGTCAACTCCAATGCCAAATGAAGTAAAATGTACATCTTACAGATTTGGTCATAGAGTACATTGCTGTGAGAACCATTCACGGGTCGTATTTCTTCAAAGAATTGTGTCAGACTTTCCACCATAAGACGCAGAACATTTCTAGCTTTCAGCCTGTTCACCTCTCGTATTCTTTCCATTTCAAAATTGTCATTATTATCTCTGGTATTCTCGGTTTGACTGTCACTATCTGATGCTCTGCCAGCCTCATTCCTGGCCAAGGCTCTTTGCTGCTTCACCAGTGCCTCCAATCTGACAATCATAGCTTGTAACGATTCTGTGGTTGTTTGCACACGATTTCTTTCTGTGGTAGTATTGTTGCTAGTACTGACGTTACCATTGCCACCGCTATTAGCATTGCCATTACCATTACTGCCATTGCCACTAGGATTGTCACTAGGACTGCCACTAGGATTGCCACTAGCGTTAACACTAGTATTATTAACGCTATTAGCATTATTATCGCCACTAGGGTTATTATCACCACTAGCGTTATTACCGCTGCTCGATGAATTTCTATCAAGACACCAGTACCTCCTGGCATGTTCAAAATTTCGAAAATAATTATTTATTAATCGTACGCGTGATCGCGGCATGTTCCGCGGATTCATAGAAGGTAGCCTTGTACGTTTCAAATGCATCCTTCTACTGCACCTCCATTTTTGATAAGTATACTGTTCTCTTCTTAAATTTGAATTATCATTAGGAGACTCTGGTGATGTTGCAGAGGTCGAGCTTTCTGATTGACTTGCTGAGTTTTGTGTGCTCGAATTCCCCGGTGGATTATTACGGTTATTAGGATTGTTTGAATAAACCAAACCTGACATTATTGGGATTTGAGTAGTCCTAGCTGATCCTGAACTTCCTGCTAGACTGTTCACCAAATTTGATATTCCCGGCAGCTGCGCGCTCTGTGTCGTTCCACTGTTTCCTGGTAGATTCAAACTACCAGCAATGTCCGACACTAGGCTAGATATACTTGGCAGTTGCATATTGTTATTATTATTAGTTGTTAGATTGGAATAAGTATGATCACTAGTGGCATTCGAAGTTGAGGCTGATTGTGAATTATCAGTGGGACAATACGAATAGAGACTATGGAGAGTTTGATAAATGTTGTGTGGTCCCATACGTTTAAGTTCGGACTTACTTGGCAGTAAATTTGATAGGCTTATGTTAGTCGAGGTCTCGTCCAATTGACGCGATGAACTCTTTGATGATGATTTTCCTGTCTTTTGACCTCCTGATGACGTTGTACCTCTCGAGGTTGATGGTTGGTTGGGGTCGTTTTTAGGTTCATTATCGGTCTCGCTATTGGTTCTTTTATAAATTTCCAAGAGAGCCTTTTTAAAATTTTTAGCTGGTTCAGTATGAGAGTCTGTGGAAACGTTTTGTGTCGAGGTCGATGGAGTCGCACCATCCGTACTAGTTCCTGGTTGAGATTGATCACTCTCTCTTTCGATTATAACCGTTACGTGTAGACGTCTTATCTGACGTCGCAGATCTTCCCACATTCTACGTACCTGCTGCAGTTGTACGATTTCCAATCTAGCCCTGTAACAAATAGAATCACGACAAATTATAATGTGATACACACTATTGAACATTGATCATAACTTTGGTATTAAAGTTGCAAAATAATAAAACATATTTTACGAACCAACAAAGTCGTTGCATATTGTCTATATGGCGGCTTAATGACCGAAGTTCTTGTCGAATAACCAAGTCATCGGAATGATTTTCATTCTGTCTGAGAGGACATACTCTCCATCCTCGAAAACCTTCTTCGTCGCCAACTCTGTCGGGATTCCCATCATCAGCACCATCTTCATAACCAAGTCCACAATTATACTCTGCGTTCTCCAGACCTCTACTTTGTTCTAAATTATTCACTGATATTTGATTTAGTGAACTGGTGATATTCTGCACGTTAGCAATTTCAGGCACGTCTCCACTTATGGAGGGGATCTCAATTATGGCCTCAGGAATACTGTCTAGAATTTCTCCAATTGGTTCCGCACTGTTTTGAGCACGCAACAAGTCAGATTGATTCTGTTCCTCTCTCCTGGTCTGATTTTCTCGCAAGCTTCTGAAGGGAAACAATGGCGGTTGCTCGTACCTAGTAGAGTTTACAGAAACTGGAGATAGTTGGTTCCTGTCACTAGGAGATCCTGGTAATCTTATCCTAGAGAAGTTTCTTGGTTCAGATCGGTTCGCAGGTGAGCGTGGTCTTCCATGATCAGTGGATAGATTATCATTGGACGTTTCAGAATTCCTATTTGAAGAGTCTAAACGTATCCATCGACTAGTCCATCTTCTAGATTCTGAGTTAGAATTTGGATTTGGTTCGTCGTGATTCGAGTCGGAATTACTGTTTTCTTCAAGTAGCCAATAACCGCTTTCCGATTGTTCCCCAGCATTTTCATCATCCAGAGGTTCTTCTTGAGAGTTCTCTACACCCTCATTAGAATCTGGACTGACGTGCCTTTGAAAGAAATCTAAAACTCTTCTGACCTCTTGAGATATCTCTTGGGTACGGTTCCTAATACTTCTGATGAATCTTCGACTTGTATTATTCAAACAAGAAAGCCGGCCGCTCATATCGTTCAATGTCATGAAGTTTGGTAGGCTTGGTAGGCTTGGTTGAAAGGCAGAACGAGAAGAAACTGTAAAATTTGATGTACCAGGATGTGACGTACTAACAGAATATCCTTCATCGCTAGAGGGCGAACTTTCATCTAAAAATAGTAGGAAAGGGTAACACTGATTATTAATCCTTGTGACTACAAAATCATTACAAGACTTACTATGAATTTCAATCCAGTTACGTATGGTAGCGTTGTAACTTGGATACCAAATGTGCGAACCTTCGTGTCGTCGGCGTCTCCTCGGTGGCTCATCCTCGGCATCAACAGCTTCAGATCTTCTTCTGTTCGATCTAAAGGTACCCTGAGTTCTGCTACTTCCTGGACTAGATGTACTCGTACCCTCGCGACTTCCAACGATTCTGATATCATCCGTATTAGGATCCATGGCAAAGGTAACAGAGGCGAAAGGATCTGGAGTCCTTGATGAACCAGCAGCAGCTGTACTAGAAGTTTGTTGTCCTACACCAGTATTTTGATCAGTATATCCAGGAAGCCCAGAACTTGTAGACTGCTCATGGTTTGACCTGAATAAAGGTCGTTGAGGGAATTAATTTGCATCCAACGAGACTCATCTAATTTGCCGAAGTAAACCCTACAGTTTAACTCCATCTCGTAGACGTTGGATCCTGGACCTGGTCGTCGTGAACCGCGTCTCCATATTATTAAGCGCCTCGATTTCCTGATTCAGAGCATTCGTCAGAGTTTGAATCCTCGTGTTCTGGATATTCGAATTGGCGAACACCCTGGTGGTGTACCTCTGAAGACGTTCGCGTAACTTCTGTAATTGCGCCAAGCAGCAACTGTTACTGCTAGCACTACCACTCAAAACCCTAAAGAGGTTTTCGAGAGCAGCAGAAATCTCCTGTTCCTGGGCACGATTAATCAGTTGATGCGGACGTCGCTGCAATCTCTCCAAACTGTCACTATTGGACTGGCCACTGGCACTCAAGGCATTCCTTAATCTTCCTATGGACGTTTCAGCAGCAGGCTCATTCCTATCAGTGTCGGGATGTTCCTCCTGCGCTGCAGATGATTCAGGCTCATTGGATCGATTCCTTGATTGATTCGGATTCATTTGATTGGTTTCACGATCAATCTGAACACAGTATACAATCATTGTCTTAAAAAAATGTTTACCAAGATTAAGATCGAAATCTAACAATAATTATACAAGTTACAGAAATTAATATATTAGTAGATATTTTTCTGAGCATAAAATTCAACACTCTGAAATACATCCGAAGTTTTGTTTTGTTATATCCTATAAATAAAATTTGTTAACACTAACCCTATTCAGCCTCCAGGAAAGCGGATAGTACCGCATTGCGAGGGCTTCACACTGATGCACCAGGCCCCTGTAACACAGGTTGATCCTACGTTCGGTATCTTGTGTATTAACTCTTTCGATCCTCTCATTTATCACGTTCCAAATATTATCTATTTGAAGATCTAGATTGGTTCTAGGAGATAAATTATTTTGATCTTGCTCTACGTTTGTCGAAATCCCATTACGTTGCTCTTCGATGATTGAATTGCTCGAGGAAGTCGACTGATCACGAAGTCTGGGCGCAATTTGACTTCTCGATTCTCTCATCGATGGTTCCCCAGTCGTACGTGAACACCGAAAGAAGTACAGATCATCTACCTGGTCTTCGCTGGAGGATGTATAGGTATTGCGCCTGACCTGAGTTGTCACGTTGCCAACCTGCATCGATGGCTCCTGTAGCATTCCGCTGCGCCGAATAGCACTCGGTGCAGGAGACCTAGCGCATAATTATTCTAGGATCGTACATATTAATTATAAAACTAAGCAAATAATCTGCAATCCTGGCCTTTGGTAATATACGCAAGCAGCATATCTGAAAATCATCTGAGCAGCCTCGATATTGAAATAGAGAAAAACATGTTTTAAACGAAATAGGGAACCGAAATGCTGTTTTTAGATACTCATTTGCGAAAATTATAATCAGCAAAACGTTCATACTTTATCTTCGTTAAAATGGAGTGCCCATATTTTGGTAAATTCTACAATTGTTGATCTGATACTTTTTTGAGAATCAATGGAGAATTATATGCATAAAAAATATGTAAAGATTTGTCCAAAAAACTGTGTAAGCCTTCCGTTCTCGTTTTTAAATTATTACAAAATATAACATGAACCATTACGTAACTCACAAATATGAGTGCGTTTTCGTTGAATACGAATTACCTATTTAAATCCTATAATTCACAATTTTTCATTTTGAGATTATGAAGAACACCCCAATCCCATTTAAACACTTTAAAATTTATGAAAAATGTACCAAAAACGACTTCTCTGCTCCCGATCTTGTCGGCTAAGTTCGCTCCTGATAGAAGGTCTATTATCCGCAAATGCATTCCTACGAGGATGCATTCTGTACTCCATTCTTCGTGTATTTCTGTCATTATAATTGTCGCGCCATCGTCCACCATAAATTACGCCTTGATTTAGACGTGGAAACCTGTCCAGATCCTGAGATCGTTCTCGAGCCAATCTAAAATGACAACATTATTAATCTGCTCCATGCTGATTTTAACAATTATTAGTTTACAAAAATACATGTATTTCATTTGTACCGAATAAAAGTTCGAAATGGCTGCTCGATAGGAGGTCGATCCCATTGTGATTGCATCTGTGGTGCATTAGCAATACCAGTTATTAATTTTCGTCCCATATTATCAAAAGCCACGTATCTAAAATTTAAATAATAAGTAAATAGTATTGATGATTTTTCTCGTGTAATTATTACTACCGTTGGTTAAACGGAACATTATGCACGCACGTACCTCACTTTCTCCTTGTCATTTCTAGTGGTTACTACTGCAAAAGGTTCGGACTGACTCCAGTCCCAGAAGTGAACTTCATTGTACGTTGCAATAACCAGAAGTCTCTCAGATGGATGAAACGCCAATGAGGCGATTACGGTTTGACTCTCTGTATTCCAAACCTCGCTACCACCCTGTACAAAAAAATCTGGAATATGACTCTCCTATCAGTGGTCAAACGTAACTCGTATGAACTTTTAGATCCTCTTGTACAGCACTTACGCTAAGGTCCCAGACACGAACTTGCCCACCAAGACATCCTGAAGCTAAGATCTCACTCGACGAGGGATGGAAGGCTATACACCATGGAGTACGAGGATGACCTGACAGTGTACGAATATTCTTTCCCGTTGTGAGATCTGTTATATAAACATTGTGATTTCCATGGGTGGATGCAACTTTGGTCCTGATTAAAAAATAAGATTTATTTAATTTAATATTTTCATGTAATATTTATGTGATACAAAATTATCTGGTATAATAATTACCCATCAGGACTGAAAACCATAAGAAACGATGCCTTGGGTACACCAGGTAGATCGCATTTCTTAAATAAATAACAATAGAATGAAATTATCAAGACTAACAGTGATTTTGGTGACTAACTAGTATTCCTGATAAATTATACTATGTACTGTTCCTTGTTATAAGAAATATTCCAAGAATTTATAAACTGGTATCAAACAATTTTCTTGCCCAGTACAATTTTATTTTAAAACATACCAATTCCTTATGATCCTTAAGAACCAAGTTCGTCTCAGCAATAGGTTCCAATTCACGTGTACTCGTCTTGTGCGTAGTGTGCAAGCCAAAATCACGCAGCATCAAGTTACGCAAAACATTGCGTGAACCAGTGCAGTGGACCAAATGTGGTTTTTTCTTGATTTTCCCCATTTAGTTTGCTTGCTCTCTTTCCTGTGTAAAGAAAAATGTTCAAATATCCCAAAACCCTGTATAATTTTTGAAAAAGATTTGAAGATGTCCCAATGTGTTTTAGAGTAAGACAGAATTGACATTTGTAAGATTTGCATACACATAGAGCTACTATGATAGTAATTTTTTGTACATGCATAAATGTTGTTTTACGATACAAATATATTGATCGACACAACTATAAAAATGATTCAATTGTACTCCCACTGTCACTAAGAAACCTATAGGAAAATGAGGTGGTAAAAGATACATTGCACTTAGTCAGCAATATGACAGACAGATAAGACAAAGGAGATAAAGTGCAATGTGCAACAAGACAGATAATATATTGCATTTCACAGTACAAAAGTGATATCAAGTGTCATAACATAAGGAAAGAATAAGAAGCTACTGATACAATAATAATGAATAGTCCTGACAAATAATAAGAATGATATCTATCAATTATTAGTATAATCCACTTTAACAGAATGACAATGAACTGAATATATGAATAAACAAATCTTTCAATGTTTCATGTCATACAAAATATAAAAGGGTAATATAAGCAAAAAACATATCATTCTTAAGATACAGAATGTTGTTTGTCTACCTATTAAAAGAATGATAATAATGTAATGCATGATACATTTATGATATATTTATTTTTAAAGCAACATTAAGCTTATTATCACTAATATCTTTTACTATAATGCAATGTATAAAAACTTATACAAAAGGAAATAAAAATAATATTTATTCCTATACAGACTACATTATTGAATGAATAAAATATTTTATCATAATACTTGAGGTATTTTTTCAAAAATAATAATGCAACTACATCGATATAAATCAAATATGCAAAGCTGAAAAAGAAAATGACAGTTTGCAAAATAAAATATACTACATCTGCTCCCAGATCCCACACGTAATAGCACTGCATAAAACATGTAATAATAAAAAGAACAAGAATAGAAAACAATCCCTTGTTCACAGAAACAAAGTAATTTCATCATCCACATGTAAAATTGTTATACTCGTCGGCCGTCAGCGTCGTACAAGATATCCGTAGGTGGGAATTGCGCAAAAGACAATTACCTAACATATCCCGAGATGTCGATCGGACATAGGAGGGATATAGTATATATGGAATATTCAAGGAAAAGATTTAATAAATCTCTCGCGAAGATAATTACATTCTCGACCCCGTGGCATATAAAGGGGAAAAAAAAGTTAAGTCTCTAGGAGTCAGAACGCAGTATCGAGCGGTTTTTCGGGATCCAGCAAGAATATCCTAATGTAAAGATTGAAGATGGATATAATGCGTAATAAAGTAGATATCGGTTGTTGGCCAAAGCGCATTTGCTTAAGCAGACACCGAATGGGAATAGAGAACAAGAGAAGAGAGTATCAGCGGCAAATGTCGCATCGTACCACTCGTATTAGAGAAATCAGAAAACACCGGGATGATTCTGGAAGGGATGCTAATTTCACTTAGAGAATATCATATCACAACTTATTCTTACCTTCGTTTTCTTCAATACGATATTTTTACCCCTTGAACTCCCGCTAAAGATCTACTCCCTCAGCCTCAGACTTCGACATTTTACACGGATATCACAGCCCTGCGAACGGTTCTCGAGCGTACACGGGCTCGGGCCACGATGAACGGCCGGTCACTATTTTACACTGACTCTTTGTTTATTGGTTTTCGACGAAAAGTGTCAGATGGCGGGTATATCGTCTTTTAATTGTATTTTTAACAACACATCAAATAGTAGCGCAGCTGAACATTTGATAAGCGATTAATGATTTTCATTATAAAATAATAACTATACATATATAGGTACGCACCAGTACGCACTTTTCATGACATTGAAATATAAGAAATGCGCCTGAGGATCATAAAACGTTATTACAGGCTCTAGAGGCGCGATGATTATGTACTACTGATTATATACACTGCATTTGGAGAAATCAAACATCCGAACAGTCGAGAACTAATAAAAATAAAAATATAAATGTTTCTCTGTATTGGGATTATTGTAATTTACTTGAAGGTTATATTTTTATATTTTTTTTCTATGCACATTGTAAATTTTAAATCATGCTGTATTATCAGCGATTCTGTATAAGCCGCTATTATAAAAAATGACAAATTCCATTGAGGAATATGTATTTGGCTTGATCGTTCTTGCGGTTTTCAATACTTTAGAGCATTGCCTATTTTCAAACCCACTTATAGTGCTTCAAAGCTTGTCCAAAGCCTTAAAAATCACAAGAACGAACAAGCTAATGAATAAAATGGGTCGCTTTCATGAAAATAAACTACATATTGAAATGGAGGTGTAGCAAAGATATAATTTGTGGAACGCATGTTTAGTCATCCTGACCGCAACTTAGTGGATTGTTTTATTAACGCTCAACGCACAGTCGGGCGTGATCCAAGAGAAACGTCAGGTACGAAATCAAAATGTCAAGAAACAACGAGGACACTTCGGGCTCGGGTTTTCGTAAAATTGACGTTGATCAGTACAACGAGAATAATTTTAAAGAGGAAGATGGCGATGGAGGTTCTACCGCACCGACAGGACCGGATGAGAACGAAATTCTCACACTACTTACTCAATATCCTTTTCACTTAATTTGGCTCACTCGTTATCTCTTTGCGTTTCGTGATTCCTAATTTTATATTGTATATCTGTTAGCATTTACTTTCCTTAACAGTATTTTCAAGGGTAAGAATGTCGAGGCTCTTATTTCTGTACTCAAATCCGCACCACTTGGCTGTAGAAATCAACAGACAAGGGTAACCTATAATATTAGCATCTACTGCAATATTCTGTATTAAGAATTAGATCATAAGCACAGTACATAATTTGTAAACATAATAATACTGTAGGAAACTTCTTAATAGACGTTTATAATCAACTTGTTCAAATTCCATTTATTTTCAGGACAGTGCAAGAAATCTTACCTTAAAAGTACTACTGAGCATAAAATCCAGTCAAATAGATGATTGCTTAACACAATTAGATCGTGACCTGATAGATGTACTGATGAAGTATATATACCGTGGTTTTGAAATACCTTCAGAAGGAAGCAGCGGACATTTGTTGGCCTGGCATGAGAAGGTCTACAACGTCAGTGGAATTGGAAGTATTGTAAGAGTATTTTCAGATAGTAAAAGGGCGTGAACTCTTGCAATAGTATTGTTCTTCACAATATCCATTCGTTTGGAAACCTTTTCTTACTCGCCAATCCTCAATAATATTATCGGACGTAGATAGTCAAATCATACAACTTTTCCATATATGAGTAACACAACGTAATTGTGTACAATTGTCAATAAAGTAATTTTTATTTCTTTTACTTACAGCGCAAAATAATAGTGTTTCTTAGTTTTATGGTATTGTTATTTAATTTGATATAATACTGTTATACGCGACCTAATGTTATACGATCGTAAACGACAAGAAAAAAAGGTGCTTTGGCTTAACAGCCATCATATCGAAAGAAACCCATTGAAACATTTATTTGCCACATAGTAATTTATCGACCATTTATATCCCTTGTTCTTTCTTATATTATATAGATTTACATTCTTAATTACTCGCATTTATCCTTTACAGTCACCATTATCATATTTGTCTGATGTATCAAGTATAATGCGCTCACGAATACTGCATTTGCTCTGTAATATGAAAACACATTAATATGATATATTCTTATTTATATATTTGTATTAGATTTATCTATATTTGTATAGATTTATCAATTATCTATATATTTAATTATTGTTAATAATTGATCATATAATTTCAATGGCGCACTTTAAAAAGAGTTTGAATGCAACTAAGAGATAGATTACCAATGGGTAAACAGTTCATTGATCATTAACTAAAGGATAGTAGCATATTAAATGGTACTTACTGTCCTTCTTTGAAGAACTCCTTTAATGTATTACTAAATCTTTTACTGTATTTAACAAACTCTCTTTTACGCTGGTCAAGGGCCTGTTTCCCTGCGGATCCTGGAATAAATCCTGTGACTTCGTTAACAGCATCTAAAAGCTTTTTAATAGCACTGGCAATTTCCCTTGAAAGGTCAAACACAGATTAAAAATTACTTAAATGTAAAGCATTTAACGACTTTTATACTACACATACTTAATAGTCTCAAGAAAGGTTTTACGATCTGTTATTTCATCAGGAATTCTACTCAGTATCCTCTTGAGTGATGCAGATTTTTTGTTAAGTTCCTGGAAAGCATCCTCTGACCTTGCTGATCGATATTCCACCACTAAGTAAATAGAATACAAATAAGTATTAAAATAGGTTTTGCACAAATCTCATATGCAGTAAACATTACCATCAAAATCGGATGCTGTGCCTTGCAAACGCAATACGCTCTCATTCATATCTAAATTGAGATCAGCACGGCGTACTATGCCTAAAACTAAATCATATGTGATACCAGGATGAGTACTTTCAACTTTTGACAAAGCTGTCCGAAGAGTTTGGGCTGCAACAACATTCTGTCTTTCCAACTGCAACAGAAGCACCAACAAAAAATGACTCACTCTATTACATTTTATAATTAAGTAATAAGTGCTTAGTACCTTTGCCAATATGGGTCGTAATATTACAGGGAGAACAAGTGATGTAACTGGAGTTTCATCGCCCATTGTCATCCTTCACGAGTGTTAAAATTGTCTACAGTAGAGAACAGAGAGAAGTTCCTAGTACGTAAAAAGACGCGTATTACTAACTAATTCGATTCACTTCAATGTGAAAACGAGGATAGTCTTGAAGATAAGTAGCATGAATGACTCGATAAGATAAAGCTAAAAAGAAATCAAGTTTCTAGCATACTAAGACTCTTCTGACAGCTGTCAACAAACTGGATTCCTAATGAAATCAGGTTAACCCGAATAATGGATACTCGAGATGTCATAGTCTCTTCCACCATGCTTCCCCTTTACATAGTTCTCTTGTCCAGTTCTATAATAGGAAATATAGGAGAAAGCACGATTGACATTACTCAAAACAAAGCTGATATACTACTCAGAAACTTGTATAAGATTGTTACACATTGTACAACAGTGCACAACAGCAATAACGGCTCATCAAGTTTATTAAAGAGAAACTATGGATTTTCACAATATTATCGTTGCTTTAACTACGAAAGAAATAGGTTGGTTAAAAAGTATTAAAGTATTATAAACATCGAATGTATTAAAAATCTTAATAACTTTGACATTATTTTAAATTGTAGAAAATGTTGAAAATTTTGATGAAAAGCTAGAAATTGTGCTGGAAAGAGCGTTTGTGCTCATTCCTGAAAAAATTCAAACAGAAATTAATGAAGACAGAAACTCTGTAGAGACAGATTGTAGTATACGGTATTGTCAACTATTTTTCTACAGTAATCAGCATTTAACATATGAAAATTAGTTTGATATTTTCACATGTATAGCTGGAAATACTTGCACACTCTTCTCTATGTGTTAAATACTATGCAAAGGATTCAGCATGAATCACCAGAAGCATACCTCAGTGTTAGCGATCTTCGTTTCATAAAAACAGCTATTGAGATTGTTGTATCAATTGGTATTCTACCATTTCTCCTTCCTGGAGTTGGTGTTAGTATAGATAAATTGTGTCCAAAGGCCATGAACATTCCTTCAGAAAATCTAACAGATATTCAGGTATAGCAACAAAAGATTCTTGCCCATATGTTGTAAGTTATATTATGGATAATAAATTGATATGTTTGTTTCAGAAATATAAAAGATTATCTCATACAGTTCGCATTCTCAGTGATTGGTTTACTCCAACTTGTTTTAAAACAGTTGTTTTTGCACAGCTGGGTCCACTCGTATCAGGTTTATTGCAACTCTCGTATGTGCCGTTAATGAAACCATCAGAAAGTACATTCTCCAGTTCAAAATTAATGTCAAATCAGTTTGTAATGACTGCAAAACTTTATATGCAGTTGAGAAATGAACAAGAGGAGTTTCAGATAATATTAAAATCTTTAATAAATAACTGTCCAGGGAATGCTATTATAAAAGAACTTATGATAGTGCTTGGAGTAAAGAGTGCACCAAAATGGTTATGCAGAGAAACACGTAAATGTCTGATAGATATAATAACACAAAGTAATGGCGTAGTTTCTCTAATACTAGCACTTTGTGATGATATTTTGGATTTGGGTGCTCATTGGGACAAATTAGATATCGTCGCCAGACTGTTAGCCACTTCGCAAGAGGCGGATAGTCAAAAATACTTTGAATCAGTGTGCTCACAGGTTTGTAAATGGTCTAAAATATTACAAACCTTTTATCATACAACTATTATAAGAAGCTTACTTGTTCTCATTTACTACAGCTAGTGGCCTTGTTGAAATCAAAAAACAGAAGGCATGCTTCAATAATTGCGAGTTGTTGCATTAGAGCACTCTATGTAAGTAATCATGAAATTTGTACACAAAAGGTCATTCGTGTAATAGCAGCACCATTGCTGTCTAGAACTGAAGAATTGAACTATACTGAAGAACAATTAACTGAGTGTATAGAGAATTTATCCAAGTGTTATACGACAAGTGAGGCAAACTTTAAGAGTTTACCAAGTAATTGTTTACAAGAATTTGCGATTCCATTATTCCGGCTGCACGTTCAAGCCCGTAAGAGTATTTTGGCACTTCGAAATACAGTACAAGAACTATTATTAGTGTTACTATCCAATGCAGCATCGAGAAATACTCTTTTTTCTGTTTTTTTGGAAGATAATAATATTGAAAGCTATGAATATTTTGGGGAAAAATTGTCTTTTGCCCTTGGTCCTTCCGGAGGATTTCAAATTATTAACACTGAAACAAACATTACTCGCGAAGAATTAAGCGACAGCCTTATGGACTTGATTAAAAATGATAATAACTTGTTGTCCAGTTTATTCACCTACTTATTAAATAGCCTGGTAAATTTAAAAAATCCTAACCGGACATGTGATAATCGGCTGGAAACACCGGAGGACACTATAGAGTTTATTGAGAAAAGAGTAGTCACTATCAAATTATTATCCCAACTAGCGGCAACACCATCAGTCCAGCAAGCACAATTAGAAAATCCAGAGGCATTACTAGCCTTTATAAAATCATTGTTTGGAGAGAAAAACTTTAACTCAGAGGCAGCGAATAAGGTCTTTATCACTGAAAATGATATGGAAGCATTGTATATTGGTTTAATGCTGATTCAAATGATACTAACTGAAAGGGGGAAACCAAAAGACTGGAAACCATTTACAGATCTTCTTAATTATTTGACTGGTGTGCATGGTTCTATTAAAGAACATGCAGAACTTAATATTTTGATAGAAGAATTGATAACAATTATCAAAACGAAAGGTAAATCAGTAACAAGAAATTATGAAGATATATCAGTGGACAGCAAGAAGTCAAGCGAATATGAGAAAGCTATAAAAGATTTGGCAGATCCTTTACTGCCTATTCGTGCACACGGTTTAATAGTTCTTACGAAATTAATTGAATCACGCGATTCCAATATTATGGCTAATAAAGATATAATACTATGTTTCTTCCAAGTAAGTATAATAAAAATGAACTTTCATTGTAACGTAATAATTTATAAAAATGATTATAAATTTCTGTATCAATTTAGGAAAATCTGAAAGATGACGATTCATTCATTTATTTAGCGGCCATAAACGGCTTATGTGCTTTGGCATTATTATTCCCTGATAAATTAATTCAAGTACTCATTCAAGAATATATTAGTATGCCCACTAGAAGTGGATCGAATGAAATACCACCGGAAACAAGATCAAAACTTGGTGAAGTTTTGGTAAAAGTCACCAGAGCTTTAGGTAATAGAATTATAGTGTATAGAAAAATATTCAAAGTGATAACCAAAATTAATCATATTATCACAAAACAGGTGAAATGGCTCAATTACATAGAAATATATTAATAAACGCCTTTTTGTGTGGAACTCGTGATCTGGAACCATTAGTGCGTGCATCAAGTTTGTCTTGTCTGGGCGAATTATGCAAAGTTTTAGGATTCCGTTTAGGAAATATCATAGTTGAGGTAAGAAGATAGACAAATATTAATAACATGCCGATTAGTTAAGAACATACTAGTGGAATTATTATACAGGTTCTTTACTGTATCGGCTGTATAATAAAAACTGACAAAGCACCGGAATGTCGAAGGGCCGGAGTGCTGGTAGCAACGTTGCTACTACGAGGATTAGGAAAGGATGCCTTGAGGAGTCTCGGCAGCGACCTAGTGACCCTGTATCGAGGACTTATTCATTTAAGGGATACCGATGATGATCCTGTCTTACGACTTCATGCGCAACTCGCTCTGGAGGAATTCGATGATATTGTCAAGGATTTCTTGTTTTCAAATCCAAAACTTCAGAAAAATATATTCCTTTTACATCCCACATAACTTGGCTCTACAAATACGTGATTTATTATGTAACTGTTTAATTTATGCTCAATAAAATTTCTATATACAAAGTTTGTCAAGCAATCGTTTTTGCTATCTGTTTAATTTCCGTTATCGTGACGACTATATGAATATTGTATCCTCCGAAAACAAACCCGCCATTCTCATATATTCACGCTTTAGGCAAGCATATAAACGTTGAGGTTGAGGCGTTGAGGTCGGAGATGGTCTTGGAGTAACAGCTCGTAAGATAAATTCTTTACAAACGGGTGCCGGGAAGATTTTCTGCTTGCTATCACCGGAAACATCCACTTCAGTGTTGCTGTTACTTAATGTCAACATATGAACAGCCTGCAACAATTTAACATTTTAATATTGCCAATAAACAGTCTCAATAAGACACGCATCAACCACTAGTAACACCTTCTGCGCCTCTCGAAACATCGTCGTGATTCTGGTACCAATATACCCCGTGGAACCACCAGGAACAATTACTTCCTTGCCGCGCATCAGTTGCACCAAGAAGGATGTCAATTCTTTTGAATCAGTGTTGCCACCGAGCTTGTGTTGTAAGGAATTCACTTGAGCTACCAACGCCTCCACTCCCTCAATATCAAATGTAATTTCCTGAAGAATTTCGAACAACATTCCAGTACGAATTCCTTTCCGGCATAATTATATCTGATAGTATAAGTGATACCAACCTCATATAACTGTAAATTTTTATGAATAGGTTTCGTAGCGAATTGTAGCTTGTTAAGTATACTTTGTGTGACGTCAGGCAAATTTGGCAGAGCTTCCTGTTCCTGTAAGCTTAACGTATAGAGCGCAGCGTGTGTCAAAGATGGTAACAACAGTTGAGCAACTTGACCGAGACGTTGAGAAACTAAATAATGTATAACTTTTTCAGCTTCCCTAGTGTCATCAAAGAGACGTTTCTGACGATGGGCCGGAACCGGCTGTGCGGAACTCCAAGCTCTGGACCATGGATTATTTGGAATCATCATTCTTGGTGACAGATGACCTATCATTGCACAAAGAATTAAACAATATAACTGAAGGTTCGTTATAACATTTTACTTAGAAATTACCATTAGTCTGCCCCCATTCATCCAATCCCTCCTCCTCTATCCAATCTCTGGGTGAATACCAGCGAATAAAGTCTTCAAGTACAGCTCCTGGATTGGCTGCCTAAAATTCCACGAGAAAGGTGAAAAAATAGTATATCTAATCTAACAATAACATCTAATAAATCCCACATGGGCATATCATAGTACTTTAAATGATTCCATATCCGAAAGTAAGGATGCACTCATAAGTCTTGCACGCATTTCCGAAGCATGCTGATCGGTTCCTAACTGCATCATCACTTGAGCATCTTCCTCGAGTTGATCCTCAGTTTTTGGAACAGGATCCTGAGTGACAGGAAGATAAAGTGCTTCTCCAGTTTTCACTAGACGAAGACTAGGATGCTTAGCTAATCTCCCAGCAGGTCTATTCCATAAGGAATGTTTCGTTTTCTGTACTGTCTTCACTGGAGGTTCCTCCTCATCCGTATGCTCGTCACTGTCACACTCAAAAAATTCCTCTTCGGATTCTACAAGAAAATTAAAAGTCATTGTACTTGTTTCTTCTGTTAATGTACAAAGCAGAAAAGATATTACTGTACAAAATAATTCATTACCCGTATCAGGATCGTCGATATCCATACTCTGCGACTTCAGGATGCATTCCTCGCGTGCTTTCTTCCGCTCGATGCAACAATTCATCATCTACAGAACAAGATGAATCAAGGAATGTCACATGTTATCACGAAGGGAATTAGGAATGTGGAAAGCGTGTGGCTTGCTGCATTAATGAGTGACATAGATATGCATACGTGTATGTGTCATAAGCGAAGCACGTACCCACTTATACAAATAGGGTTTTGCAAATGGAAATATGCGAATGGCATTTCGATTAGCAAACACAATTAACAATCAAGCATCGTGCATCTGATATAAAATTTCAATAAATTCAACATTTAATAAAGGACATTCTTACCTGAAGTTTTTGATGTAGGAGACACGTCCGTACAGAATCAGGAAATCCAGAACCAACACTATAATTTAAATATTAGCATCAATACGTTTCAGTATATAAGTTCATTATATATAAATACATATACAGTGTTTCTTAAATTCATAAATTGCTAACTTTACTAATTAACGTAGGTTAGGTTAAAATAAAATTTTTTATGTATACATTTGGACAAATGTGAAAGGTGAATGACCTGGCATCCGTTATCATATCGAGCTGTTACGTCAAATAGTCTTGAATCGTTGTGAGAAGCTTGACAAATAAAAGAACCAACACACGAAATCCTTTACTCATCAGGTACACCCTGTATACGTAGAAGAAATAAGGGGAGAAATCACTTATTTTCTAGAGCGAGTAAAGTAAAAGGCATCCAAAAGAAACAGATGTGTTTATGACCCATGCACTTGACGTGCATCAAACAGGATCCACTGCGAAAAAGTATTATGCGTGAATATTCGCACTAGTTCATTCGACCAGCAGATATAATAAAGCAAAACAACCTATTACAGTGCATCCTATTAAAAGATGTAATTTCTGTTAATTACAAAGACATGTAATATTCCTGATAGAAATCAGTATGTAACGGTAAGAAACCGAGGTAGCATACGTTTTTTAAAATTTGACCTGACCAAGTGGTAACAAACTTTGTTTGATCAGACGGTGTAAACAATTTTAGGGATTCATGCTACAGTCTGTGAGCGGTAAGAGAGAGAATTTCTTTGAAAGTATGTAAGACAGAGAGAGAGATAAAATATAGTTGAGGCACTCTGCCAAGTTTTCGTAATCCACGTGGTTCATCCACGAGACGTGTTGAACAAAGTACATAGTTATCCTGAAAGGAGCAACAGGTGGGCGATGACCTCAAAGAATCCCTGCGCGAAGGTTTTACACGGTTTACTCACACGAACATTAGTAATGCTGTATAGGTACTGGTATAAAGTTACTAGCACTCGGCACAGTCCGCAAACGGTACCTGTACACCGTAGATACGCTATACACAGTTTGATTTTCTATGTACTTTTCTCTGGCACCGCAAGATAAATCTGTATGGAAATTCAAAGATATAGGATCAACTTCCATCTGACGTGTAAATATACACCTGGGTGTTTACCGTAGTAACACTTAATTCCGATACAGAAGTTGCACAGTTAAAAATTTTAATAAGCACAGATACAAGTAATTCGAGTTCAATTGACATTGAGATGCCAAACTTGAAATTTGATATTACAATTAAAATAATGGTTATGAATTCTAATTATGGGTAGCGCAAAGTTTGTTAATACAAATATATGATATATTTAGGCTTGTAAGGAATTCAATCATAATACGTAAAAGTTCATAAGAAAGAAAAATTTCAGATCTGAACAAGACACAAGCTGGCGCTCGACTAACAGATGTATCTCAAGTACAGTGATTATATCTGGTGAGATCCCCTCTCGAAACTTATCAAGAAAAATTGAAATATCAGTCGTTTTAAACTGTCTGATTTCTAAGATGATTTCAGAGTTAATTTATATTGTTATATACAAAATTAAAGGTGTATATTAAATAACGAATGCTACAAATACCTAGAAAACTTTTCAACGGATTTATAAGCAAATAGAAACTTGTAATGTTAAACAGCAAATACACTGCTGTGGATATGCAAACAGTTAAGTCCAATATCTATAATTATTGATTACTATACAGCATGGACCGTAATTTTGTATTTATAAAATAACATGATTCTCTCAATAGCCTCGTATTTATATTATAAATTTAAATTTCTCACTAAGAATTCATTCTGCACGGGGTATGTCAACAAGGCAAATAAATCTGTTATCAAGAAGTAGATTCTTCAAAATACCTAGGTATGTTATATGTATATCATTCTTATTGCTTATACCGTCGCATTAACTCAGGTATAGTATAATCCACGAATATAGCGTACACCATCCTATACTAAAATATACTATACGTATGTAAATCTGAATGAACTATAGATGATCCTGAGTCTATCCAACTCCTGATGGTAGGTCTGACCAAACCTGACTATCTTGTCAAACTATACGTATATACACCTGGCTCGCTTATTCTCACTGTTGAAACTCTCTCTCTACGTGTCTCTCTGGTATACCAGCGCACAGCACATAGCAGACAGCACACAGCTCACGGGCATACAGCACCTTCTTAGTTAGCCTATCCTACCCTACTCTACCCTACCTTGCAGACGTACTGCTAAGAGAACCACGGTGGAGGTACAGGACTGAATTTTACAGCAAGTTTTCTTGCAGTCGAGTCCAAGAAGAGCACGATGCCGGTGCTACATTCGATAATATAACGGGAGGCCAGTTTTACACACCTACGGTACGGGTCGAGATCCTGTCCGTGGAATTACCGAGGATAGTAAATGCTGATGCTGTCATGCTAAATGAAAATGAAATAATAAAAAAAAATATATAAAAACAACCAATTGAATCAAAACGTTAGAACGCTTTTAGGGAAATTTTGTAGTGGCTGTTTAAAAATTTATTGATATTTTTTCATTTATACTTTATTTAACTGTTCTTTCGATATTTGTTTTCGTGTGGTGAAGATTTTTGGTGTCGATCGGATCAATCAATATGTATCAAGAAGGATAACTATGGGAATAAGTGAGTATTTGAATGAATTGGTAATTCGATATCCAATTAGGCTTTTATTACGTAAAAGTTGCTTAAGAAAGCGTTAAGTATTATTTTTCGAAATGCAAAAGACGTTCTCGCGTACCGTTTCAATATAGTTAACTGATGATGCTTCGTCGGTACAATTGACAGTTAACTTTGTATTATCACAAAGAGGAATATCGTAGTAGAGATTAGAAAATAGTATTCATGATCTCCTTGCCCAGTTGCTTGGTCGTTATATTCATTCGAGCATGATGCTCTGGTGGCTCCGTTCTTCTTCGTTTATTACGTGCACGCATGTCAGGGAACCGCGGAAATGATCAAAAATTTCTTTTAGCATTGAGAAAAGGTAACAGGCTTACGATGTTTAAAGGAATTTAAGACTACAACGAACAAAGTGTACGAAAAATAGTTTTCAATGAAAATTTCCCTGTATGGAATTGAAAAAAATAGTTCCCGTTTCATAAGCCATACCCAGTTTGTATCGTATAAATCGTTTAAAGGTTATGGCACGATAAGTTACCGAGAAGTGGATGGAAAATAGTTTTGAATTGACTATTGGCTAATGGCTGAGTTGAAATTTAGCCATTATACAGAGTGATTCGATAGTTTCGCAAGAGATGCGAGAGAGAACGAGAGAAAAAAAATAATGTTGACTATTTCGGATCGAGCCTTCGTTTATTTCGAATCTGATTAACATACACGCTCTATTACATCGGCATGTTTTCCTATAACGCTCCACGGTTGAAGTATGTCTAGCTGGTCCGGTGAGAAATAAAGAAAATACATACGTGTACACGTGGACTGAAAGGTAATCGAAGTGCATATACAGTGCGATTCTGGCAACGGATATTCGAACGTGGTGGTTTCGTCTGAGAAAAGAAAGAATGTGAGAAATAATGAAGGTAAAGAAGGAGAAAAAGATTGATAAAAAAAATGATAAACGAATCTTAACCGGAATCGTTAAAAGTCCAGGAAAATTCTCGAGGACTGCTCACCGACGGAAACCGAGTTTATCCAGTAATGGCGCGACTCTCATTTCCGGTAGCGCTTCTTGACTTCCGCGCGAAACTGCATGTAGAGTAACTGCAGCCAATCGATCAAAAGTAAGATGCAATAACGTTAAATGAAATTGCAACGATGGTACCGCATTTCGTGACTGGCAAAGACAAATAATAAATCTAGATACTTGAAGAAAATGTGTAAAAAGTAATTTAAATGTAATTTCCAAGAATGAAACGGATCTTAAGTGAGTGAACTAAATAAACTAAACCAGCAGAGACGCCAAACGTGTTCTTTAAGAAATGAGAACAAAGAGGACAAAAAACACCGTAAAAGAAAATGCATTCTGGGAAAAGGAGAGATTTCAATGCGCCGGATGCTTATCGACAGTCAAAACTGTATCACTGGAACGACATCACTCCGAGTTACAGTTCCCGTGATTATAACTTCCGTTTCGCGCTGCGTCTCATTTTACATTCATTGTGTAACGCGACTAGGCAAGACAACAAACAAAATACACGCAGATCTTTCACTGAGACATCCGCACAGACTCGAGTAGAAAATTGCTATAGAAATATGTTATAGCGTCGACATAACCTACGTAACGTGGGTTATATGAGAAATAATATATAAGATAAATTAAAATTTTATAACGCGTCGAAATTCGGCGCACGCCACGAACGATGGTTATCGATCGAAATCATCATTGAAAAAATGTTGTTGAACAGGTAAATGTAACATTGACACAATTCCAGCAAGTTTTAAAGCTATGCGTTAAGGTACAAAGCATGATACCTCAAAGCGATAGGCATTGGAATTCTCGCTGGCAAACACAAGGAACAGGATCGGGATTCGACCTCGAAGGACGAGAAAAATGAAGATGGCCTGCGAAACTCGTTTGGGCTTGAGACTATGTACATACGTAGCGTGGAAATCGCTCCAGTTTGATAAGACGTACTGTAAGAAGTGGATTGATAAGAATACACAATATATTCCGTAAAAAGGAATTCACGTACATAAGTTAATGCATTTTCCGAGACTTTCCCATGGAGCGCGAGAGGCTTACGTGAAAATTTCCTAATAAAGGAAGACTAGCATCCGGGCAGTGTCTCTTATTCAGAAAGGACAACAACTTCACTTCCGTCCTATTATTATTAGACATCTAGAGCGTCCGGTTGGATATTTCACGCCGAGAAAAATATTCTTCGGAGGCCACTTGTCGTATTGTGTAATTAGCATAAGAGGCCAGACAACAAACACAAGACATAGGGACGTGAAGTTATTTCGAAGAGACTTCTTGCGAAATTATCAAGGAACATTAAGAAATAGATGGTGGCACAGGCTTAACGCCCCGAGACACTAGGGAACGTGTCTCTATATTCTATGTAGCCTACGTTCCTTTCTATACTGAGTTTATCCTAGGTACCTGGGGCTAGTGTTCTTTGCCGATCAAACAATTTCTTAGAGGAACTTGAAGTTACGCCGATTGGACAAGGTAAAAATAAATCCATGGAATGACTGGTGCGATTTTTCAAAACAACTCACGACTGTATCATACCTTATGAATTTTATTAGCAGCCTTAAAATTCCATGGAATAACATTATAAGATCTCGAAGCCCCATTTGAATAAGCAGGATCCTGGATGGATTAGTCACGAACCACAAAACATTCGAAATCAAATATGGATAAAGAGAATCTTCAGAACATACATAAACATGTAAAATAAAGAGTTGAGTGAAAAATAAAATCGAAGAAAGTCTAAAAAAAAAGTACTGCATACTGACAAAAAGTGATTCGGGTCGCGTGCATGTATCGGATGATTCGCATCATTTTTTCATCGAGACGTCCGACGGGACACCAACGAAATGTAAAGAGGGCACAACATCTCCTTTTCGTTATTCGTAGAGAAAATCGAGCGTCGTCCATGCGAAGCCAGCCATAACACCGCACAAATAATTCTCGACAATCATTTTACAGAGAAACCATTCACTTCAAGTATCTCAGATGGAATTCGATCATGCGTACTAAATACCGCGTATATGAAAGTCGCATCCAGATTCCATTAGGCATTCTCATTTCCCCTGATATTTTTATACGCCGTGGTGATTCATATACCACGAGACCTCTTCATTTTTAACGGTCACTATTGATACTTTTCATTCGTAAATTGTTACTATGAGAGTGAATTCTTGACATTTTCGAAACTGCATTATCATCGATTGTCTACTACTCTAATAGGTCAATGCTAACAGGATATATTATTAAGAATGCTGCATACGATGAGCAAAGGCTATAAAAATTCAAAGAGACCATATTATGGAAAACACGTATGGCGTAATTTAAAAAAAAAGATTCCAACGCGTAGGAGATAACGAAATAAAAAAACTTCTTTGACGACAGTCCCACGTTTGGTTCGTTTAAGAAATCTGTTACCTCCTATCGAATTAACGGTTTTCTTTTCTTTCAAATAGCATCTCGTCAAACGCCACGGAATATATGTATAAAGAGCCTCGTCGAAGAGAATCGACACGATACCAAGTCAGTGTTCCTTAAAAGATATACAGGCCACCAAGATGGTGGACGTAACAGTACCTACAGAGTCACTGAGAATACACAGTATCTGAGCTTACCGTTATCTGGCATACGTAGACATTTGGAAGGTCATTGAAGGTGCTACGAAGTGAGCTGAAGGTGGCATTTGAAAAGTAAAATGAGAAAAACTTATGTCAGACAATGTAATCGGAATGAAACAAAAAAATTCTCTAATCGTAATGTACTATTCGCCTAACCCGCATCGAGGAATTGAATAGAATAAGAATATCAATTATTCATATAGCGATTACGAATAGATTCATAGGAAATTCATTCATGTCCACGCCTTACAAGAGACACTTCATCATAGACAGAGAAATTTCTTAGACTTTCACCAAGATTGAAAGATCATACATGGTGCGATCCTCTCACGTATTGAAATTCATCTCCGTTCCGTTACGCAAGTGTTACGTGCAGATGCGATGAACTTGCGGAAGTGAGTTTCGATAGAAGACGTGTGAATAAATGGTAAATCGTCGCGCCGTGAAAATTGTTATGTGTTAAATAAGCATGAGCATACCAGAGACAATTTCAAATCCGTACGTTACATTAACCTTAATGGCAATGACGAATCCAGGAAAAAAATATCTTTCCGGTAAATCTCATGTAAAATAATCCGTTAGTACAAGACAGGAGAGGGGGAGGGGGGGAGGGAATTTGAAATAATCCTATTAGCCAAGATTCTATGGTGAGAACTGTTACAATAGGACGCCTCCGAAATAATATACCATCAAACGGGTCCTGATCTGTTACTTCGCTACAGGATTACAATGCCACAGTAACAAACTGGTTGCTAATTGATATTCGAAAGTGACGCAAAGAATCCATTTGTGCGGGTTAGAAACATTTTTTTTCTCCTTTACTCTTGTATACTTCCTATAGGTTTACTAAATCGTGCCACAATAGATCCGTATGTAAATAGCACAAAATAATAATGCCCTGTCAATAGACTGACGTATGACTAACATGAGGGTAACAAGGAGAAAAATAGTGGGATCGATTAGAAAAAGAGAGAAAGAAGAAAAAAATAAGAAAGATTCAAAAGAGAACGAAAGTGAAAGGCTAAGAATTCCCATTATACACGCCTGCAGTTAAAGTGCGTCATCTTGTCCATATCCTTATACACGATTTGGCCTGTGTCAGAATGATGATGATGATGATTATAATAATGATGATCGTAATGATGACGACATCGAAGTCTTTTTTTTCTGTATAAAAAAATTTCAAATTACAACAGTCGCATCAAGAGAATTCGTTAAATGCTAAGGTCAAGTGAACGTTCCCTCTTAAGTACCATTATAGGCATCCGAACAAGAAATTTTATTGAGTTAAATAATCGAATTCGAAATTATCTTGAATAATTAATTACGAGGATTTATATAACCGATCAAAAGAATCTCGCAATAGGAATCATGATATTGAATTAATCTGAAATTATATGTAGAACTATAAAATAACTAGACTAATCTGAAGCTGTGATACAGGATACATATAGGATTATTCAGGATCGATATACATCCTGAAGGTGGTTCTAGCGTATAAATGAATTGGACGATTAACTTCAGGTGATGCGTTTTCCGTGAATAACCCTGTATATCTTGGTAGCAGTCTGATAGTCCCAAGTCAATATACCTATAAAGAATAACGGAAGCTCGTAGAATTGAGGATCGGGAATCTATTATCCGTGGTAACAATTAACGGGAATCAGGTGCTGTAACTATAGTCACGTGCTGGTCACGATTTTCACGCACGTCTATAATACATACAAGTAATTATGTGCATACGTTTCTTCACATGTCCTAACGTACATCAGTTTATATCGCGACATTAGCCCCTATATTGTAGAATTAGATATCGTGCGCCAAGTAATTCCAAGTAATGGATCGTGTAAGGAGAATAAGAGAATGGAAGAGAAGACGCGTGCCAGTGTAAAACTAGGCGTGTGTCCTCCATAGCAAGTGTTCCGCGTCATAGTGGAACCCAGTATAGGCAACTTAACGGAATGTAGCCTAATTAATTAGATTCCATTCTATTTTCCTAACGTTAAAATCACGCAAGGAATATCTTTTAGTACTCTTACAGAATCGTATCGAACAGTAATATCGTAACAATGCACGCCATGTTAAATTTATTTTTAAATATTCAAAAATAAATTATATACAGTTAAAATGAGTGAAAAAATTGTATTGGATCCTCGGAATTAAGAAAATGCGCAAATATCGACAATAAAATTCGATATCATCGATTTTCTGTTAATCGATACTAATTAATTCTAAACGTCCGATTATTATCGATTTCATCTTCACGGTAGACTTTGTGCTCGGTTGCCAACAGTACTTGGTTTCGTAGGCAGCTCGACGCAATGTACTTGTAGATGCCGGCCATTGACTCGTAACGGGCCTGGGCCTTATGGAATCGCTTTAAGTACGATTCCCTCAAGAATGCAATGAGAGGTTCTTGTCTCGAAATGATAAAATAAAAGAAAAAAAAATCAGATTATTATTTCGTTTGACGTCTTAGGCACGAGACGTAAAATTATAGCGAATATGAATATTTCGGGAAAAAATTGGAGACTCGTTTTGACAAAGAATGATTTACGTTTCTCGTATACATTTGAACGGACGGTATGTTGCCGATAAAATCTCAGTATCGCTGCCATAACGCTGATAGTAATGTAATAAAAAACGAATTAATTATTAATGTATCCCTATTTTCTTTCAGATACAACAACACTACTGCAACTGCTAGCTGTGACTCTGTGCACGGTCGCAGCTACAGTTCCGTGTCCCTGGTCCGAAAGTGTCGTCAAATTGGAGAGTTCCTGTATTTGCGACACGAATTTGGCCAATGAACTCTCGATACAATGCGATACCGTCGATTACGCGCAATTGGTATCGGCCATGCGCCGATACGCCTCCAAGATCACGATAGACTTGTTATTCATCAACAGCAGTACAATCGGCGTGTTGAGAAATGGTTCGTTGTCGACGATGAAGATCAACAATATGCAATTGTCAAGCTGTCGCATAAGGACGATAGAGGAGAGTGCGTTCCGAGGTCAGGAAAATAATTTGAAGAGTCTCAACTTGAAGGACAACGAGCTCACGGAAATACCAACGTCGATATTAAAGACGTTGAAAAATCTGACGCTTTTGGATTTATCCATGAATAAGATCACGCGGGTTGTCGATAACGCCTTTGGTGACATGAGATTAGCCACTCTGAAGTTGTCTGATAATGAAGTGACGTTATCCACTGGCGCCTTTTGGGGTTTGGAGAGAACACTTAAGAATCTCAATCTCAAGGGGACTAGACAGAAAAAGATACCGGAAGCACTGAGGGGTCTGAAGGCTCTCGCTTTTCTGGACCTCTCGCAGAACAGTTTACGAGAACTTCCGGGATCTGCGGGACCTAAGGCATTTGAGGGACTCGACTCACTCACCGGTTTGAATTTAGAGAGAAATCTCATTCAGAATATTGGACCTGATGCATTCTATGGTGTCAGAAATACTTTGAGTTCCTTGAGTTTACTTAACAATCTTATTCCTGACTTTCCAACCGGTGCTATAAACAGCGTTCACGACTTGAAGGTAATTATTGTGTAACTTCTTTTGCGCGGTGTTATAAGAATATATTTTTTTTTTTTTAATATCTCCTCGCTTGCCTTCTTAGGTGCTGGATATTGGTTTTAATTTGATAACCGAACTGCCAGTAAATGCCTTTCAAAATAATCCGTCGATTACACTACTAGCCATTGATGGAAACCCATTGACTACAGTACCTGAGGAATCCTTAGCCAAACTTAATGGCACTTTACGCGGCTTGAGTTTAGGCGGCCGCTTTCTAGTTTGTGATTGTAAGTTAAGATGGATCGTGGAATGGATTCGTACGAAGGATTTACGCGTAACGAGCCGTGAGCGCAAGCCACAATTTTGTGGAGGACCACAGAGACTTCAAGACCGAAATTTCTACAACATTGAACCCACAGGTATTTAACGAGATTAATAGTACAAGTATAAATTGTATATAATTTTCAGTATATCTTAATTACGTGTAATAACCTATCTATGTTCTACAGAAATGACCTGCGAAAGACCTTCTGAAATCGTTGGAATAGGTACCGTCGAGAGTGTGGATACTAAAGAGCCGACTGGTCCGGTGGATGGTGTAGTAGATTCATTATTACCAACCACAAGATCATCACTAATTACAACACCGAATATACCAAGGATTTCTGCTACGACTGCTACAATTACTACAATTGTACCATCAACTACTACGGAAATAAGAAGGGTTGAAGTAACATCTCCATCGACACTGACGCCAGCCATCACAAGTAGACCAACCGTTGCTCGAACCGGAAACGTTGTGAAAACACGTACCACGCCTGCGTCAATCAAACATAACCAAGATTTAGGAAATATACAGCAGCATCAGCCAAGGCCGCCATTGGTACTTGGATCTCCTCTTTACAAAACAAAATCAAACGACAAAGACATCATTGTAAAGGACGTCCTCAGGCAGGACAATGCAGTGATCATCTACTGGGACACAGAAGCAGCGAATATTATTGGATTTCGAGTAATATATCGTCTCTTTGGAGATAATAGTTTCAAGCAAGCACCGCCATTGGAAGCAAGTGAACGAGAATTTAAAATTAAGAATGTTCCTTCACAGGTAACACTTTGACTTGAGTAAATTTATTAATTATTTCTTTATCAATTATTATCCTAATTCATTCATTTTATCTGTCATTGAAGGAATGTATAGTAGTGTGTGTAGTCTCCTTGGAGGACACCAACGTGACACCAGCTAATGTGCCGTACAATCAATGCCGAGAAGTAAGGACAGAAAATTCGCCAACGTCAAACATGGACAAGATAACAATAGCAGCAAGCGCAGCGATTTGCGCTACCATAGTAGTGGCAGTAATAATTTTCGTTGTAGCCAACCGTCGGAGGGCTCGAAAATTGCATACACTGCACACTATCGATCAGACAAAAATGGGTGGACCCATAGCTGGTCTTCCTGTCAATTGTTGTTCTACCGTAGGACCTACCCCGAGTCCTGGTGGACCGTTATCATCAATGGCAACACTGAGTGCTTTTAACAATCAAAAAGAATGGGACCAAGTGTCAGCGTATAGCAACAGGAGTATTCCAAGACCACGAGTGTTCCCCATAGAGAGACAAGGTTTGTTTTTTTGATTCTTGTTTTTAAAAATGCTGTCTCATCTATAATACCGTTTTGTTTTTCCATTCAACTAGGCTCTATAACGAGGGCTTCCTGTATTGACGACATCAGATCTCAAGCAGGACATTATGGCGGAAAAGTAGCACCAAGGTCTATAGCTGATGGCCAGTCTCATCATAGCTTTTCGAATAATTCTAATAGATATTTTGCTAATAATGCTTTGGCAACGAATCTTGTCAATTCGAGACCAGGTAAAAAAAATAATATATTAACAACAAAAGGAAAAAACATTGCTGTATACTTATTACCGTCGTCTAATATCAATTCCACTTGGAAAGGCCATCCTTTTATGACTTATAATGTGAAGGGAACCTCTGATACCGGAACTGATTCCAGACGGCAACTTTACAAGAAGTTTGACTTATTAGATGTTTAATTGTGATTTTAAGAATTGCGACAATCTCGACAATCCCTGGCTGCGGCATCGGATAGAATGTCTAGGGCAAGCTTCCCGGCGAGTCATCTACCACCGCACGCTTCCTCCAGGAGGCAGCGACCACGCTCGCGAAATCGTACCATGGAGCAACATCCACCGAGACCCGGAAGTCGATACAGCCTGGCGGACTCGACGCACACGTTGAATAATTATGAGGAGAATAATTGGACAGACCACGACATGGACATTTATATGGCCAGGAATCCAACGACAAGGAGCGGTCTCGTACCACTCTGAAGATCGAATTTTGCTCAAAAAGTGTTTCCGTGGAGAAAAATCTAACCGATTACAACGGTGGTTAAAATACATGTATTATAATAATTTTAGGTTACGTTAGAGATTCATATAATAGGGAATACTTAAGGAATCATTAGAATAAGATTGAGAGATGGACAAGCACGAAGATAGCGATACCGGTATTATCGTTTAGAGAACGTATAGAAGTGCTACGCAAATAATTTAATTAAGCAATCATTTACTTCTTAATTAATTATGAATAAGTCACAATGTAATTAACGAATCAACATTCATGAGGTGCTCCCGCTGCTTTAAAAATTTGGCCTGATTTTCGTTTGTAATGATACATTTTTCAATAACGAAAATGAAACCGTAAGGTCGCGTTCACATATACGATGATTCGACAAACGGTGCAAGTATTCTTCTACCCAAAGACTATACACTCGAACGTTATAATTTTTTTAATGACAACAGTGTGACGATAGAAATAATGAATTTCCCATTGCAATAACTCGTAAAATTCAACGAGGCCACTGGTACCACAGTCGCATTATTCACAAATGGTAATAATTAAATAATAAAACAAATGCTATAATACTCTTCCCTGAATTCCGCCTGAAATCACTTCGATCCTTATTGATTCGATCGATTGAATTCTGTAATTGTTTACTTCAATTAGCTTCTTCAAACTGGCTGTTATCAAAATATCAAGTGCTCAAATATATTCGCTGAAGATCCTTGTGCTTGTAATCATCAATCTAAATTATCGTTTCAAGTGCCCAGGTACTTCAGATCATCAGTCCTTATGCTTACATAATTCTGATGCTTCTTTTCAAAATTTCTGATCTCCAGATACTGATAATTATCCGTATTGATGATCAAATACTCCTGAATATTATCCTGAGCTAAAGTATGTTTTAAAAATGCACATATACGGACAGATCCTGAGCGACTCCTAAAGCAGTATGAGGAACTGTTACGAGCTGATATAAGATAAAAAGAACAAATTTCACTTACCCCGGAATAGGGATGCTTTTCTCCCACCTAAATCGTATCTCCTGCACAAATTCGTGCCACAAATGTGCAAGTGCAGCTGCACCGCCCAAATTATGTGCACAATGCGCTGCAACTATAGATAATCGCCAGACTAAACTGTTTACTGCACATGTTTTTATGCCCCTCCATTGATCATCCTCCACTCCGTAACTGTTTACATCGGAGTATGGTGCTTTCTGCAAGTAAAAGAAGTTCAATGTAAAAAATATTTCTTACAATGACGATTAGTTTTGGTACTGAGTAAAGAATTAGGCAAGACAATCTAGATTCTCTCCAATTCCATGTAATTGAACTAATATTATGGAAAAACGCACACAACACGAAAGCCAATTAGATAGATCTGATTGTGAGTCACTCACGAATTTAGCACTTGTATAGCTATGTCAGTATTCTTTTTCCTAATTACTTATAGAGTTTGATAAATTCTACCTTCTTCTTAGAGACCTTTGACGTACGTAACATATTTTTCATGTGTTCATCGTTACAATGGTCATGTTTGCCCATGTTTTTATATACCTTCTTTTCATTAGAATTTGGTTATCGGAACCTATGTTTGTCTAGTCTTCGCTTTCTGCTTTATCTACGGTTATTTATATTGGTATGGATTTAAAAGAAAATATAAAATATTATTTTTACATACTGGATTATCTTCTGCGTCCGGGAACAAGAAATAGAGAATGGGCAAAAGTACTTCCTCGGCAATTGGACCGTCGATGTTTTTCGATTTCTTCGTGACTGCTTTTCCGACAACAGTGGAAATCGTAGGAATCCTTGATTCTGTCAGGGCATTGAATGCTGAACTCAACACTTGATCCTCGTTGCTCACGTAACTGGCAACATCACCAAGAAGGTCTACCAATGTCTTCTGATTTTTACAGAGATATAGAAAGTCAGTAAGATAATCGCCAAGAAGACAAGCTGATGATGACACCATTTTAACCTGCACCGTCCATTCTGGTGCGAGTTGAGGTTCCAAATCGGTAAAACCTTCGCTGTCCACTACGACGTTTTCAGACATCTGTGGCCATGTAGTAAATAAATGCAATTCTCTATGAAAAAAAAGTAATTTTTTTATATGATAGACATCTGTGTTGGGATCAGCACGTAGAAATTTTCAAAGATATCACTAAAATTAGTTGAGAAGAATCAAGAACAACAGGTGTCTTACTTATGAAAAAATTATTCAACGAATGAAAACTTACCCCACAGGATCAAATGTGGCTCCAAAAGGAAGCTTTCCAAGTTCAGCAACACCTAGTGTTTCCCCCTGCATAAAATCAAAATCTGGTGGCTCCTGTGTCCAGGAACTGTTAGTCCAATCTTTGAGCAAGTAGGTGAAGCGTATGGACACCATAACAGGATCTGGCCTGAATCCAGAACCAGCTCCAATTCTTTGTTTGAATAGTGAAAGCAGCCCTGACAAGAATATTATTGTGAGCTTTTATACTAACAATTAATTATGATTCAGGTTATAATTAACATCTGCTTACCCGTCAAGTGCTTGCAATGTGGTGGTATTTTCTTTACGTGCACCATTTCAAAATTAGCAGTAGATCCTTTTCCTATGCTAACACCCAAGTAAAATTTTTGCCATGGTTCCTGTACCTGGACCAGCAGTGGAACCTCACTATAATATTACACAATAATTTGTCAAAAATATAAATATAACATTAGCCACTAACAATATTTACCAGTTTGAATTAATAGCAGCTATGTTAAGAGAGCTCAGTAAAATTTTAATACGTGTCTCATCCGTAATAGAACTCTGCTTAGCAGGCACCAATACCAAAAACTCTCGAATTCCATAATAACGAGCTATCTCCATATGTTCGCCAGCCAATACAGCAAAGTCATTCAAAGAGTCAAGGGCATCTTGTTGGCATTGACTTCTTGCATCTTCGCATTCTTCTGTAGGACCAACTGAGGAGTCTTCATTTATATTAAGTTTGTAATGCTTCAAGAGGAACTCAACATCTGTAATAAAGTACATTTAATACTAATATGATTCATCAGTATTAAAATATTTGAAATATAAATCGTTACATATGCGAACCTGCAAAATTTAATTTCTCAACAGTCTCAGTCCATGTAAGGTTGATAAAGTCACCAGATTTCAAGTAAGGTCCAACCTTATTATTAGGTATTTTCCATTCATGTATAATCTCTTCTAAACGTGCAATAAATACTTCCCATTCCGATGCAGTTGTAAAATCGTGATGATAAAAATCTTCGATCTCACTGTTGTCCATCACGGAAGAATTGCACTTTGTGTACATTCACTATATGTATTTGTTAGGTTATTATTTGACATTTCTCAGATAGTGAAAATCCACTAGAAAATTACCATATCAGTTTCCTCACGTCCCGCCGGTACATATTACTAAGATTACTTATCCTGTGATGGTATGTACCATCACAGGATACATACCATCAGAAGTTATCACAGATATTTATGCATTGTAAAAATAACCATTCCTCTACATCATTCCTAATAAAATAACTACCAATAAACAAAATATAATTATTATATATTTTTTGTCAGTTTCTGCTTACCCAACCATAAATTATAATACGTAGTAATTATTGTTTGTACCGTTTGGTTGATGCTCTAACAATTAATGTCCAATAATGTAATAACAAGAAATGCGTACCAGTATAGAAACAGATAAGTAAATATATTAGATAGTCTCGCTAAGCGGCAGCTGCTAATAAAATCTTTCGAAATATCATTAAATAAGCCATATGTTATAGTTTCATGCGTAACTGTTACGAAATTTGATATTCGACATCGCAACTGTACAATATGTAGATCTTAACAAACGTGCCTACTACATATTGCAAGACTATATACGTTACAAAATGAAGATTATAAATTTCATTCGAACATTAAGAAAAGAGGAACGTCATTACCAGAAAAAGATTCCTGTTACTATAATTCGTTAAAACCAGGAGACAAATCGTAAAGCGCAGGTATCGCAATTTTTGGCGACAAGTGACGGTATCCCAGGAGTCAATTTTTCCAATAGTTTTTAGTGTAAGATCTGACCGGGTCTTAAGCAAATCCTATAGAATTCCCTTAATAATTATTCACTTGAACTGAGAAGAGAGACCGTCATTGAAAAGAATTTCGAAGATGTATTGAGTGACCATTTGTGAGGGATAAAGAGAGCTGGGGCAGGGGGCAGAGAGACAGAGAGAGCGGAAGCCTCTAACGGACGTAGGCAAGCATTGGCGTCGCTTTACAAATTTTACGACATCCTACAAATAATATTACACCAATGCTAAATTGAAGATCCGCTCACGCCAGTGGCAACACGACGAGGGATCTCCTGAGGGCTTCGATACTATGCTCGACGCGTGCTAGCGCGCAGTATTGCAAAACGTTCCAAACCACGTTGCGTGGACATAGCGCTACATACGGGCTGTCCGCGATTCCCACGCTGAACTATTAGTAAAAAAAGAAAGAAAGACAGATATTAAAAAGAAACAAGCAGACAATATACCGTAATAGCTATTAGGGATTAGTCGACATAAAATTTACCGGTTTGTTTGCGAAATGGAAAAAAAGGTTTTAAAACATATTTGAATAGCCAGAGAAATCAGCCGTATATTCTTTCTGTCTTTACACTGAAAGAATCACATATATTAAACGCAGGTGTTTTTATACATATATACGCGAATATAATGAATTCTACAAACAATTGTCGTGAATCGTTACTAGTCACGGATTCCCCTTCGGATGAATAAATATCGTCGAGTAGTGGGGAATAAGCCAGACATCGTCTGGTCATAAGCGCAGCTTAACTGCTTGCATATACAAGGTAAAAAGAATAGAAGATTGTGACATGGACATGGCTAAGGATATAAACGCCATATGGTTTACTTGTCGGTAGTGCAGAACCGTGGACGACCACGTGTTGACGAGTTTAGACGCTTCGGAGAGGTGTTGTTCGCCGGTCCTGTTTTTCCCTGAGTGAGAAACGCGCGGATCGACTGTAATTTTTTCGTTGTTTTACATTCATTCTTTAAAATGTTTCTTACAATCAAAGTTTTTTTACTACTGTAACATTTTTTACGGACATCGTGGGCGCACTGATTTTTTCATACCAGTCATACTAGACGTTCTATTTGAGTAAAAGAAAGGAGCGCCTAATTGTGCGCAAGCAGCAATAAAAAATGCCAGACAAAGTGGCACCCAATGAAAAAACGGTTCTACGGAATAAAACTAGCAACACCGGCAGCTCTAATGCGGACGATAATGGTGTTCAATTGAAAAAGGAACTCGGCCTTATGGATGGTGTTGCTATCATCGTGGGAATAATTGTCGGTGCTGGTATATTCGTATCTCCAAAAGGTGTTCTCAAGAATAGTGGAAGCGTCGGACAAGCTTTAATTGTATGGATATTCTCTGGAGTACTCTCACTTATCGGAGCATTATGCTACGCAGAACTTGGTAAATATTGTTTCATCAATTATAGACACGTTTAAAGTATTATCAAACTTTTAAGACAATTTGGAATAGGAGCTAACTATTGCGTCAGACTCCGCGGCGGAAGATTAAAACTATCAAATGACCTAGCAACACCATGTAGTGAATCGTATTGTATGCAAAAAATAAAACTATTGAATTTAATTATTTAATTTAAATAAAAAAAGCTTCAACTCGTAAATAGTCCACAATAATTTTGTATACTTTGAAATTATAATAACGCAATGACACAAGTTTGAATTCAAATTTAATATATGTTGAGTCATACAAAAAATGAACTAAAGGCAATATATATTTATTTTTTTATACTGACATATATTCCAGTATAGCATAAAATAGTAAAATCCACATAATTACAAGGTAACTTTAGCTACAGTGAAGGAACTCTATATTTTCGTGTTGATCACCTCCGTTGATCCTTACAAAATATATTTCTGACATTTTGGTACATGTTACGGCATATGTTATATTATAAAACAATAGCTGAATCAATTTGGCTACAAAGAAATAAATCGTGCAGTAACAAGAAGAATTGTCATGGTCGGTAATTAATATAAAGATTTTTATCATTGGGTCAAAATAGATTAAGCGACAAAGTGACGGATTTTATAGGTATAGGAGTAGCATGGTGATTGCAAAGTGAGCGCCAACTATAGTGCACCATACAAGTTCACATATTTCATATATGTACACCATATGAAATCTTGTTGCACATGTGGAAGTATCTAACAAGCTATTTAGGGACGTCAGAGCGCTTCGCTATAATAATATATGTTTAATATCGAACGATAACGTAGCCAAACAAAGTACAGTTTTGGTATTACGCTTTTCACTGTATTGAAATAAAAATTGACGTATTCGCAGGTTTACCTGAATAATGAAACTTGCGGTGAAAGATACGAATGCGAGTCATTAAAGATAGAAGACCATGGATAAAAAAATCAATAAATAATAAAGGGATTAATTTTCATGTAATCTGAGTTTTTGGTAATTCACTAAATAGACGTTGAATTTTGTTTTCAACTTCATGTGAGACATGATGATGCAATAATTTTTATTATTTCACAAAATCAAAATCATTGCAATGATTGGAGGATAAAGAACATGTAACATAATTGTCACTTATTTTGCGTTCGCCTGGTTTGAAAAAATACCTTTATACTGATAATAAGCGTTAATAGGTTTTCAATAAATTGTTATAATTGCAGGTACGATGATCCCAAAATCGGGTGGCGATTATGCCTACATCAGTGATGCTTTTGGACCATTACCAGCATTTTTATATCTTTGGGTAGCACTATTTATTCTGGTACCCACAGGAAATGCTATAACAGCACTTACCTTTGCACAATATATTCTTCAACCAGCCTGGCCTGGTTGTGAGCCACCGTACGAGGCGGTTCGTTTATTGGCTGCCGTTATCACATGTGAGATACATTATATTTGAACGAATGCAATTCAATATCAACTAGTTGATAAAAGAATTTACCTAATCCGACAGTTTTGTTCGACTTAGTTAAATAAGAAAAGATTAATATGCAAAATATATTCTTTAAAAACGTTTACAATGCACACAGGTTTACTGACCGCCATCAATTGCTACAACGTTAAGTGGGCGACCAGAGTACAGGATGTCTTCACTGGTACTAAGATATTTGCTTTGATTATTATTATGGTCGCTGGCGTATGGTGGCTGTGTATGGGACATACTGAGAATTTTCATCAGCCCATGGCTGGTACCAATACACAACCTGGTTACATTGCTCTGGCAATCTATTCAGGACTGTTTTCATACTCAGGATGGAACTATTTGAATTTCGTAACCGAGGAATTGCAGGATCCTTACAAGTATACATATATTAGATTTAATAATAATCTATATTTTTCCAGTTATTACTTCATTATTTAACCTACGACTACCTTTCTAGGAATCTTCCAAAAGCAATTTGTATATCGTTACCACTCGTTACTGTTATTTATGTTCTTGCCAACGTGGCTTATTTCGTTGTGCTAACACAGGATGAAATTCTGGCATCAAATGCTGTGGCTGTAGTAAGTATTTGTATATCAATTAAACTGAAGTATATTTAATAAATGATTCCAAGTGCATTAACGACAACAGTAATAAACGTATTTCAGACCTTTGGTGATAAATTGTTGGGAGTGATGTCTTGGATTATGCCATTTTTTGTAGCCTGCTCAACTTTTGGCGCATTAAATGGCGCTATTTTTGCCTCGTCAAGATTATTCTTCGTTGGAGCACGAAACGGTCATTTACCTACGGCAATAGCTTTGATTAATGTGCGAAATTTGACTCCAATGCCATCTTTAATTTTTCTAGTAAGTGGCTCATAGAATAAGCGTGTCTAATTACAGTGTTTAAATACTCTGTATTTAAATACCGATGTGATTCAATGCCATAACATATGTCACGAGCCATTCTGATAATATCCCTACACATAAATGTCCATGCAGAAATGCTTACAAGTGGCATTGTAAACTCTTCATGAAACTTAATGTACGTCCAGTCTTGCTTGGCAATACGATAATGGAGTGTAATAAGTTAGACCTTCCGTGGTCGGGCGGTTCGCTTTGATTCTCACTGGCGGAAGTCGTAGCGTGCTTCTTCTTGTTGTTAGATTTGCTCGAGAGCATGTGATTACATTTATCATGAGAGTTGATATCTCATATGAGGGATGCAGTTGAAGAAAAATAATATACAGAAAAGAAAAACATTCATACCTCGTGAACAACAATTTTAACGATTTATTTATGTTTCATATGCTAACACTTTTGTTCTTCTTTTCTAGTGTTTAATCACTTTGGTTCTTCTTATCATAGAAGATGTTTATGTGCTAATTAATTATGTGAGCTTCGTCGAAGCACTATTCACAACTTTATCAGTGTCTGGTCTTCTTTGGCTTCGATACAAGAGGCCCGATCTTCATCGTCCCATTAAGGTACCGTGCAAAATTGATTTATTGTTTTTTTACTTCTTTTTGTAATTGACTAAGGACTTCTGAAACGAGTGAAAATATTACTGTGCAATTTTTATAATTGTTATTGTTTATTTTTTTTTATTTCTTTCTTAGGTGTCCATTATTTTACCTATAATATTCTTTATCATTTGTGCCTTTCTGGTTACGCTTCCTTGCTACGTGACGCCATGGGAAGTAGGTGTTGGCTTAATTTTCATATTTTCCGGCATTCCTATTTATTGGATTTTCATACAATGGAAAAAGAAACCGCAGTGGCTTGTTTTAAAGTCTCGTAAGTGTTTACCAAATGTCAGATATTTTTCAATTCTAATATCATCTTACATAAATATCTGTCTGATTTCGGATATTTCATTCTCACAGATGAACTCAATATGATCTGCGCTAAGTTATTTATGTGTGTGCAAGAAGAAAAGAATAACTAAGTGGTAATGTTAACGAGGAGAAAGTTACATCGATACCTTAGGAGTGTGTCATAATGCTAAATGAACTTGAGAGAATCAAAACTTTTGATGTTAAAGAGGACAAGAAGAAAAATTCCAGTGTCGAAAAAAGTATTGACACGAGAAATTTCGAAAAATACTATATAGGCCTTGTCATAGAAAAAAAATTAACGGTAAATTTTGTACAAATCATTTAGAGCATAGATCAATTCCATAGCACAAAGAAAGAAAAAAATCCGTACGCATACTTAAACCTAATAACTTTTAGAAAAGTCAATAATTTCATTTATATTCGGTCGACACAACGTAAATATAATTGTTTATATGTCAGATATTTTATATCACTATTATACCATATTGTTCTTAGATACAACTTGTCGACTAAATATTTATGGAACATCGATCAATCATATTATGCAATCGAGGATTGTTATCTTTCCATTTTTTCTATTGTGATTGTACGTAGTATTTAATAACGTATTGGCGCAACGTAGAACTGCCACGCCTATATAAAATATTTATACGAAATGCCAAATCGGTCTCGCACAAATGTAGATTGTGTTTTGAAGAATATTTATTATGTAAACATATTATTTGAAATTCAAAAAGATTATACTGCCAGTTGATTCGAAAAAAATCGTGTATCAGATACTTCGAACGTGCCTTATGAAGATAAAAAATAATGTCTATAAATAAATTTAAACACAAAAAGTCATATGATTCTATTGCGAAATTTTTTCAATTCTAAATTAATGTCACGTGCATTTAATCAAAGTGCGTCAATTAATATATAATAGTTGAGTATGACTGATCAGCTAAATATCCAATAAATTTCGCACAGAGTATTTCGTACGTGTAACAAACAGAGCGTTCTATAAACATTGTAAAAATTGTATACACATTTATTATACATATAATTGAAAGGTGACAATTAAAAATTTATTTTATCCTTTAGTTGATTACCGATCAATGAAACCCGATATAAACAAGACAACCGCTAATGGGATAATAATATTTATTTGGCACATACAGAATAATACTTATACGTTACGACTAGTAAAACTTGATTGAAAGACAAATCGCACCGATGAATTTCGATTGTGTATTTTTCGTTCCTTTTTATTATTTTCCTTACTGTGCTAATTGACCTTAGCCCTCAACAACGATTTTTTCTCATTTTTGAAATGCAAAATCTAATCCTAGTGCAACGTCAGGGGTACGTTCAGAAACTTTAGTAGCGTGTATTCTGGTATTGTTCTATCTTTCTTGTAATAAAGCTATTCAAAAAAATGCAACATGCCAAAATTACTACAAGTAAGGCTTCTGAACGCACCTCAAAGAATGCTGGGCAATGGAAATGCTAGTGAACAATAAAATCTATCCAATTATACGAGATGTTAATTTCGAATATCGTGATTCTCGTAGTAGGAGCCACCATTCGAGGGCCAAACATCACGTCTTACGAATTCTAAATTTCACTTTGTACGTTGTTTCTTGTATTTTTTCAACTGGTAAAAGTCTGAGCGCAATCGATTTTTCTTGCTTATTTTCCACGATTTATGAGAGTTATTACCACTTAGTTTCCACATTACAAATCTTAAATACTCGACAGGTATGTTTCTACGATATACATCAGCAAGAAGTAGCACGTGAAGCCAAGAAGGCCAATTTAATATCCGAAAGGACGATATAATATCAGAAATTATAGTATATAACCTAAAAGAAATGCGTAAATATTTGTAATGCGAATTTCTGTGCGTATCCGCTTCACGTGTAGACTTCCATCAAGTAATCAATATGTCTCTATACACTATAACATATCGTACCTAATTTTCCGATTAAGTAACAACGTATCACGGTAAAAAGGCTTCGAATGAAACGCAATTCGTTTCGACACGAAAAGACACACGTTACAAAAATACCAGCAACAATGAGAGGAAAACAAAGGACTAAATAAAATGTACTATAAATACCAAATCAGCCTTCAGCCAATGGAGGCGTTACCCAGCCATACTTCTCGTGCGTCTTCACCAAGCTCCTAAAGGATTCTTCAGCAGAGCGACGATTAAACTCCTTGTTCATTTTTGGTTTTCTTGCCACACGTCCCTGCGCAATAAGTAACATACAAATTTTCGTACCATAATAAATACTAAAATCTAATGAATATAACCAACTCACTTGACCCTTGACGATACTAGCCGCAAACTGAGTGATCACAGCCTCGATAGTATAAGCACTGGCCCATCCTCTAGGAGTCAGTAGTTCCATACAAATTGCACCACCCTCCATAACGAAACCCTTCTCGATCCTGGGTGATATTACTCTCATAAATGGCGGTGCAAATGGAAAGTTCTCTGGGAAAATGACATGAAGAAGAATATGCGGTATCTCCAATTCTCTCATATCAGCCGCGAGTTCGCTCTCCGGGTCGATTCTGTGTAGCCTAACGTGCCATTCAAAGAGATTGTCGTTAACAAGTTCAGCGCTGAAAGTTGAATCACGTTTGTGTTGAATCCGTTGAATTTCTGCCAGTTCTTTCATCAATCTGCGGAGTCGAACACCACGTTCAGGCATTCCCATCGACTGTGAGCAATTTTCGGTAGACTTTTTCGTCTTAAAGAAACAGTTGCTAGTATGACTAGTCCCTGGATTCTCTTGGAGAGTACTTTCTGATGGTGTCACGGCATCCGGTCTATGATGACGGCTTAATAGTCGTCTAGAGGGCGAACTGGTGGACGTTCCTGCTCCATCCTGATCAGTTATCTTCTCCGAGGAGCGGAATAGCTTTCTAAAGGCAGCCACCACCTTTTCCTTCGATCTCGTTGTCATTTTTTTCTCTGGCAGTCCTTCACTCTCTCCTGTGAATTTCAAATTTATGAGTTTCTATTGATGTAACATTTCATACATATATACAGATATATATTCAATTTTAATGCAAATTAATAGTAATGAGTTTGTTAAACAATTAATAACATTCCTGTTAAATAACTCCTGTTGCGTTTTCTACCAAAACAAACAAATCTCCCAAGCACGTATAACTCGAAGCGCGTAAGACGGTAACTGTACAAATGAAAGATTTCTATGATAAAACTGTATTATTATCAACCATAAAATACATTACCAAACACATGATCATATAAATTATATTAAATTAAAAAAAGGATATATCAGAAACACTGAAAATGATACCTACATAGACCAAGTAAAAGCATAAATTTACATAGCAGAATTCCAATATCAAAGGAGTAAGATTTCGCACGTGAAATGAATAACTGAAAAAAAAATGTGATACAAATTCAGAAACGTATAATCGAATGAAATACTGCAGAAAAACCAACTTCAAGAGATATGTCCATTGATTTCCGTGAAAAGCACAAGAGCACGACGAACCAAATAGAATCTTTATTCCCAAGATTTTTGCAACCACCGTCATTTTTTTTTCTCTCTCTCTCTCTTCCTATCTTTTAAAATATTCACAATATATTTCTTAAATATTCCGTTAAAAGAACGACAGTGATCTTTTTAGCCTTACTCACCCATAATTTTCACTATTGACACATCATCAAGCTATCAACGAAACAACAACGTTGACTCAAACCCAGGAGAGGTTCTATCACGTAAGGTAGGAACAGAAGGGCAAGGCGCAGTCTCCGAACTCATTGAACAGAGTGGACGAACTGACTATACCGTATGAGTGAGAAGTGGCTAACAGCAGTGAGGGATAACGCCATGATAGAAAGAAAATAGTGGTAAGAAGGGATGATGACGATGACGTTGGTGGTGAGGATAGAGCTCCAGGGAAATTTTACATATACTATCGATCCACTTTTATTGTTGATACCTTAGTGGATCCAGTCCATTACATGGACGGCAATAACAGGGTGTGTACAGAGAGTGATTGGATACTAATAAAAAATAGCTGTAGTACATATAGGGTAATTATTGGTGACTGTATTGTTATCGAGTCGATAATATTTGCTCAAAATTGAAGAAAATGATTTAAGACTGTTTTGATAATATTTTTGAAAATATTTTTTTGTTAATTTACTCAAGCTTATTACTCGTGTTTTGGTATACGCAAGATCAAGTAAGTTTTGAAAATTGAGACAGTTTATTGGGAAAAGTCATTTATTCAGAATGATTATTTATTTATAAAGGTAATTATTTTTCTTAATATACTTAACGACCTTTTTTTATGGTCTAATGTTTATTATAGCTATGAATGGTATTATTTGAACGTATTTAAAATTACGTTACATATTTATTTGATTTCCCATGGGACTATAGTGTAACTTCTAAGATATCTATGGGTAAACATATATTCCAAAATACGTTTTACCAAGAAAATAAATATTAATAAAATTGATATGTATTGAATCCAAGCCCACTTCAACTCCTGCCAAAATCCTGGTTGATACTGAATCGTATCTTCCGAGTAAAAGATCGTACCGCGTATCACAATTTTTTCTGTTTTGGAAAAACCCGATTGCCACGTTACTCGAGTATTTGTGATCTTGGCTGCAACTAAAAATTTCCACGACACGAATATCCGATAAGTTAAAGTTTTTGACACAGCTTTGTACTTTGCTCTTAAATATAAATATAGCAGAGCTGTGTATATGCTTACACTTTCTATTTTCGTTCTCAGATATAAATTCTGATAATGGCCGATCTTCTAATTCCATACTACGATTGTAGAAATTGTGTAAACCATTCTCACGCAGAAGCGTCTTTTGTTGTAATTTCAATTGGCCATTAAAGTGCACTTCCTGTACGTCTTGAGTTATTGGGTAATCAAACACTACTACTGTTTCCATAGTAAATGCAATATATTGCTAAAAGAAATTCAAATGGAAAAATTGTAATAAAATTGATCATTGTATTGTAATTCTGTAAAATAATTATTAAATCATGTATAATATTGCAGACCGTTAATTCATAGTTAAAGAATAATAAAAGCCTGACAAATCTCAGAGGAAGGTCTGTATAGAAATGTGCTTCAAACTTTAATAAATCCTTTTGCCCATCCTTATTCTCATCAATTTCGTACACCTACGAAAATTTTATAAGCAAGAAAGTAAAATAAATATATTTATTTAAACAAAAGTATTTTATCAGTAAAAAACCTTCACTAATTGACAATCATCTTTAATAGGATTCTCCTTATATACAGTGAATGTAGAACACGTGATTGGAAGTGCATCAAACTGTCTCTCCGCCAATAATAAATATTTTTGTTTAAATATAACATTTGGTTTTTCCATGTACACTGCATTTTTTAGCCAGAAACCTGAAAATAATGATATCGTTTTTCAATACGAGTGGAAAATAACTCAAGATTTATGATATACTAAAGAGGAGTCTTACCTCCAGTATGATAAACAATTATCAGTGGTAATAGTAGCGTCAATGTACTAAGAAATAATACTAGTAACACAGAAGAAGAACAAATGCTTGTCTTATATTTATATTTGACGTTACTGGAAAATATCTCGAGGATCGCCATTTGTGTACAAACATACGGTTGCCATGGATACGTCCATGGACGTTATAAATAACGTTAGAACACCGTAAAGATGATTTTAATATTTATAAATAATTTCATTCATTTCAATATAAAACACGGATGGAATAATAATCAAATCAACTGTCTAGATTTCAGGTTAGCCTGAAAATTCTAGAATTTCTACGACTAATGATTTTCTTGTATTACTGAAAAATCTCATCAATGGCGAGTAGAAAAAGCGTTCAAAGTATTTTTACAACTTTTATATCATAATAAAGTATTGTTAAAAAGCTATTCTTTTTGATATTACTGTGAATGGTTTTCAGATACTGTATATGGTGAAAATAGATCGTTTCATTATTCACATAAGCCTAATGATGATGGTTCCACTGCCAGCACAGATGTATTTCTTGAGGCCAGCTTACAATTTCTCCATCAACTCTTGGTTGAGAGATATACACAGGATAATCATCCAAAGAAAGATACTGATTTACTAAACGATCAAGTTCAGAAATATGATCAATGTTCAAATTATGTTAAAGAATTATTACCCAATTTAAAATTACAAAATACATCTGAATTCTCACAGAATGATAGAAATATCGCTTATGATACATTAAATTCTAATAGAAATTTCTACAGCGATTCTCTAAATAGTACTGCTCAGGGATACGAGAGTGAAATAGAATCAGCCAGCAGTTTGTCTTTAAATTTTGTACAGAAAAAATGTCCAAATTGTGCAAAGCAGGTACCTGTGGAAGTACATGTAATGATGAACAAAGGTCAAAGTTCAGCATCTCCTACAACTTTACTAATAAAACTTCCCAATGCCATTAAGAACTTTTTACGCAATAAGCCATCCAAAAAAAGTATAGACAAATCTGACTCAGATGTACCTGTAAACTCCAAGGGTGAAGTTCCCAAAGGAAATCGTTTTACTAAGACCTTCATGAGACTACTAAAAGGAAATAAGACAAGTACTTCGATGGTCTCTATTAAAAGAACAATGAATAGCGAAGAAATATTAACACCTAGAATGACAAAAAGTAATTTTGAAAGCCACTTGATGAATCACAACAATTCTATAAGTGATAGTAGTGTAAAACAAAATAAAATAAATTGTGCTAGAAGGTCTTGTTTTTCCTTAAAACATATCTCGCAACCTCAGGAAGCTATAGCATCTAATATCTTTCAAGAAAAACCTTCTATCCAGTTGCCTGTGAATAACAAACTAAAAAATGAAATGACTATTAAACCTAGTATGATGGAAACTGATGTAACATTAGAGAACTGTACAATATCTTCAGAAAATGAATCTCCTATTAATAACAGAATATTAAATAACGAAACTGAAAGTATTATTCCTATACGGTATGTCCAAGCATCTTCTCAAATAAGTCAAAATGTAGACGAACAAAGTATTATGGAAAAGTTAGAGAGATTTTGGAGCATGAACAAAAATACAATCTCATCAAGTGACAAAAATTATAGTGAAATTCCAGTAGAAATAAAAACTGCTTCAAATCCTTTGATATTAGAAAAACAGTCAAAGCAAAGCATACGTCAAAATAGTTGTGAGTCATTGCTAAAACAGGATACAGATACAGATATCCTTTTAGACAAGGAAAAGCAAACTAAAGTATTGCTAGAAATGGCAGTCGATACTTTGCCAATCGGCATAAATATATCTAAGAATCTGGAACATTTGAAAAATACAAAAATTATGGAAGATACTGAGAGCTCGGCACTAGAGATATTATTTCGACACATATTTATTGATAATGAAAACTACAAAGTAAATCAACCAGTAGAAAAAGATATCAAAAGAGAACAGGTATGAAACATATAAATAGAGAATATAAAGTAATGAAATCAACAAATTATAATCCTTTTCATCTATCCGAACAATAGATACTACCTAAACGTCAATTATCCAAAATAAGTATATGCTCATCGTCTGGAAGTCTTTCATATACTGAGCATGATATAGAGAAACAATTACTAATGTCTGAAAGTTCTTGGCAAATGGATGATTGCAATATGGAATGTGAATCAAATGTTAAATCTGAAAATAATAATTTATCAAGCGCGCCTAATGATTATCAAAATATTAACAATATTGAAATTAATTTGCATGAAAACACTAGATCATTTCATCCACTTCTTAGTAAACAATCTAGCCAAGATCAACGTGAATTGGTCAATGCTATGATACGATGGTGGGGACCACAAGTGAATTATACAACATGGCCATTAAAAAAAAGACAAACATCCTCTGATCATGTTTCTACTGAGCATTTATCTTAATAAATAACCCTCAATAACAATTTGTTTACAATTATCTACTGTCACTTCTGATCATCTATCTTAACAAGTAAACTGAAATAACAATTTGAACTGTCATTGTTAACATTTTACAAATTCCACAAAAAATTTAGACTGTTTTTAATTGACCAACTGAGTTAATAACTAAACTTATATAGCAATTTGTATTGTCATCTATTCAGAGAATTGTTTAAATAATTTACAGGAATGTTAGTCTACTTGTTACTAACATGACATGTAATAAAAAAATAACTTTAACGTGGCATAAGTCAACAAACCAAAAAGATAGATTTCCGGGCATAGGTTCAGTTTCGTTTATTTATCGATCCATGATAACGTGACGCATTAGAAAATTGTCGATCTAACTGAGTACTTTCCAAAATACCCCCGGAAATTTCTGAAGCATAGCCAGAAGATCTCGTTGCTCGACTGGATGGTACCAAAAATCGATTTCCAGTGGGAGTGATTCTCGTGTCGACGTGTGCAGAATCTTGATGTGATGTAATCACTTTTTGTTTACGAGTGTATTTTAAATTTTTCGGAAATCTACGAAAAATAAACCATTAAGAAAGTCGAAAAAAAAATTTCCAATTTTTTTTCGCAAAACATTCAACAGTTTCCTACCGAGAGTTTGTGGCACTGTGCAAGCTTGTAGAATCTGTACATGACATGGGAGTTTCCCCTGCATGATATGCAATATTTGTTTTGTTACACTCCATTTCCGAATAATGTAATTTACTCTTCTGAGCCTGCATACTTTTTTCCAGCATTACATATTTCTGCATAACGTTCTTCATATCGTGTTCCAGACGCCAATAAATTGACTTCATTGCAATGTATTTCGATTCCTGAAAAAAAGAATTTAAAATACCATTGGCTAATCCAAGCTGCTTCCAACATTTTTACATTTGACGTACCAATTTTGCATATTTACGTAACGTGATGCGTAACTGGTTTTCCTGAAATGTTGCCGTTTGTACAACTTTTTGTAGTACTTCTTGCATTGGGGTAAAATAAGGGGCAATGTTTTGCGGTAATGGATCATTCAGACAAACTGAAAGACCATTTTCGGTTCCACATTCGAGACATCGTTTTCCCGCTTATGAACCATGCAAGAAACATCGTTAAACTGTATTTTTAACTTCGATTTCTTACTTTTTTAATAACACGTATAGTTTGAAGGAGTGATCTTATTGCATTTTAATTATCAATAGGAATGATCATCTTACCTCGTGACTTGCATTTGCCGCAAAATAAATGACCACATTGTAAGAGAGAGAATTCAGTCTTCGATCGATCGAATTTCGCAAAACATTGATTGCACCGAAACTGATCCATGGCTACGAATTACTAAAAATATTATTAGCTTCACATAAAAAATTTAATGAGCATTTTGTATATTTTCGTTTTCACATTTATTTCATATTAGCAGAAGCCCCTATTCTCGAACCGTAATATAAATTTGTAATGCGTTAAAATTTTATCACGAAAATATCTGACGTTTCGAAAACATTCATTGATGAGACCTAAGAGAAACATGTTTTAATCTGCAACATAGCTCCATATTAAGAGTGCAGTTTCAGTTAAAAGGACCATCTCCTTATGATTCACAGTGTAAAAGAGTCACGAGATACGAATCTAATGTAGCAACTATATTATATATAGGTACCTATATGAAATATTTTTAAAAACAAAAACAAATAAAATAGAAATATGCAAATCTGATTCACGTATTATTTATTTGAGGGGCAGCATGGACATAAGTAAACGATTCAGCGACATTTTTTTAAAATAAACTGGAGGCTTATAAGAATATTGTTAACGTGCTTTACACAGCAAAGTTTGTTTTAATATTTTTTATCATGATGCGGTTCGTGGACCTGGTTTTACACAGTCATCATGAAAATAAAAAAGGAAAAGCCGCTTAAGCCATTACTGGTGGACTCAGAGTTACGGCAATGGAAATGAGTAAAAAAAAAATAAGAACAATATTTGAAAGTTTGAACAATGTCGATCTACTCTTGCAAAAGACTCTACGTGAAAAATCATTCATAAAAAGCATAACTGTCGTTCATTCTATAAATAATCTCCAAAAATCGCACAAAGATAAAGTATATCCAACCATCTGTTTAACTTAATCTATTGCGCCCATATGAGTTTCTCCAATGCAATCAAATTTATCTTTAGTCACAAAAAACAAAAGAAACAAGCAATCACATTAAATTAACTTACCGAAATACAAGTGGAGAAACAATCCACAGTCCAGAAATTCTTCGCTGTACGTATAATACGTATTGCCGGTTAAACTTCGAATATTGAAGCTTTTTCAAATATCGTTTTCAAATATCGCCACGTAGCGGAAAAATTTCGAAACACTTTTAAGGATAGTTTACACTACATGTAAGGTTATGACTAATTTACAACCAGTGGCGGCTTGTAGCTAAAATTAATGGGGGTGCTGCTGCAGAAAATTTTCATTATATTAAATGTTATCGATAATATCAAGTGGAAATAGGGGGTGCTGCAGTTTCACAGTGCCTATACGCGAGTCGCCACTGATTATAACTATCGAAATGACATTCTACAATGTACTGTTATGTCGCGGCCTAGTGATAAATAATCTCACTAGAATTGAGCGGCGAGTTCAAATGAGGGATTAAAGTGGAATCACGATTTCTGTCTCCAAATCAGAATCCAATGCTTTCATTTTCTCAGTCTGTCATTAACGCATAAATAAGGTATATTCTAAACAAATCGGGGAAAGCTTTCTAGCCCCTATACGTGCATAAACAGATCGGCTACAAAGAATGTAGGCATGAACCATTGTTTATTGCTATCCTAACCGAGTGAGGTTCTTAGGAACTCTCACTCCTGGCAATAAATCGAATCACTTGAGAGGATCGACGGGCTAGCGGAATGTTCGGTCAATAGATGACAGTATCCATGTGCTTCCTCCAAATAAACTAAGGATAGGATGCGCATGAGCCATTTGTGCGTAAGACAAGGCCCTCGATCTTGGGCCCGGACAGCAAGGCGCCACACGCTGCCCCTCCACAAAGGGTAGTACATATGAATGTGTATGAGTGCGGATGCATGGATGAGAAGTATGAAGGACTGTACCCCT
>JARQTJ010000684.1:78094-108704 GCA_030142635.1 Trachelus troglodyta
CCACTTTAATCCCTCATTTGAACTCGCCGCTCAATTCTAGTGAGATTATTTATCACTAGGCCGCGACATAACAGTACCTATTCTAGGTACTTTTACGTCTAGGGATATTCTTTTTGGAAACATGACACAATATCTTAAACACGAATCTCTAGATTAGTACTAGAATACGAATGGGGGCATTAACCCAATTTCGCGAGCGGTGAAACGTCAGTCAAGGTCAGTGACCCGTATTCGTTAAGAGAGAGAAAACGTCATCTGGCAGTATTAGTTCGTGTTTGACGCACGCAGTTTGACGTTTTTCGTCCGATATGGTAGATTTTTTTCTGTGTTTTTATAAGTGAAACAATCACATAACAATGTCTCTTCGTGCAGAACATGAGCAAAATTTTGAATTTGTATTAAAAAGCCTTTTTGCCGGTGGTAAGTATAACAATTTAAAAGAAAACTTAATTCTTCAAAATTTCCCGTTAGAAATAGAAACTGTCATCACATTATTAGAGTGAAATTCTCTTGTATGACAAGAAAGGAATATTCAATGTTTTATTTTTATATATATGTATAGTGCCATTATATAATAAACAAATAAATAAGATGAAGCAACGTTAATATTATTATTTAAAATTTTTTAATGTATTTCCACTAAATACAATTCCTTGCTTCCGATGCCTATTTCAATTAACATAAAATTGCTGTCAACTAAAAGTTGTTTCAGGTTTTGACCAATTCACAGTCAGGTTAAAGAAAAATCAATACAATTTGATATTAAACATTTTGACCCTTTGGGGTCCTCCTCAGGTGTGAGAATTAATATAGTTTTGTGATAGACGGAATCATAAAGGACTTTGATCCACCTATGTTGACTGGTCGTTGCTAATTACTATTTTATTTTTTATTGCTGTTTTTAATTATTCCAACAATTTTTGGATAGCTTATGAGTACCATGAGTTTTCCCTATAACTTCATAAAACTAAGTGTAATATATTACATTACATCGATACATACTTGAATTTGTAATTATTATTCAAGAAATTTCAATATTTTTGTAAATAGATATGTTCTTTGTCTTTTTACTTATACAGATTAAAATATATGTATCAGGCACCTGAGCAGGACCCCAACCTGGTCGTGGAAACGTCGTGTAAAATCGAATTGCATTGATTTTTCTTTAACCTGACTGCAAATTGATCAACACCTGGAACAACTTTTAATTATAAACCACCAACTGACCTTCTTTTAATATTAATTGCTTCTGTCAGATTAGTAAAAAAGCTAGAAAAATTTTGGAAATATAATTTTTTTAATATTTGTTTATTGCTATTCTTCCAGGTATTGCTGGTATGTGTTCAAAAACTGCAGTTGCTCCACTAGATAGAATAAAAATATTGCTACAGGCCCATAACCGACACTACAAGCATCTGGGTATTAAAATTAATTACTCAATTGCTAATAAAAATTCTCTTGAAGGTACTAATGATATTTCTTCCCAGGAGTTTTTTCAGGACTGCAGGAAATTATTAGAAAAGAAACTATTTTAGCTTTATATAAAGGAAATGGTGCACAAATGGTCAGAATTTTTCCATATGCAGCCACGCAATTCACTTCTTTTGAATTGTATAAAAAGGTAATTATAAATTCCAATAATCATTATGAAGAATACAGTAATATTTTGGAGTAATACCTATACATATATTCATGTTAAAAAGCAGTTTCCACGACTTTTTTTCTTGCGTATTGGCAGTTTTCAAGACATTTGTTGTGATCTAGGATGCTCCCGGAAAACTTTTATGTCTATCGTATGCTTCCAGAACCGTTTTGCGGCACTCACGCCGAATTTTTTTAAAAACTTTTGATGCTGGATACTTGGAGTTGTGAAGAGCTGAAAAATAGTTCGTTAGATTAGGTTAGGTTAAAATTTCACAGCCACATGTCCCAGGGTTTCTTCGTTTTTAAAAAAAAAATATATCAGCTTGCCGTTGTGAGTGTCGCATGTCCTTGAAACTGCGCTTTGACATGTTTATATATATATATATCTATATATATCTTTATATATATATATATAATTGTATTCTGCAGTACTTAGGTAATCTTCTAGGAAATCATACACATATTGATAAATTTTTGGCTGGTTCTGCTGCTGGCGTCACAGCTGTAACTTTAACTTATCCATTGGATACAATACGTGCTCGTTTGGCTTTTCAAATATCCGGTGAGCATATATACACTGGTATCGTACACACCGCATCTAGTATATTCCGTGAGGTAAAAACTGAATTACAAAAGAAATGTTGAAGTTAAATATAATTTTGGAATAAAATTTTCATACTACTCAGGAAGGAGGACTGAAGGCCTTGTATCGAGGATTCTGGCCAACCATCTTTGGTATGGTTCCTTACGCAGGCTTTTCATTTTATACATTTGAAAAGCTTAAGTTTCTCTGTATGCGGTATGCACCAGAATATTTGTGCAACAAGTGCAATAGAAACACTGGTGGTTTAGTACTAACTTTACCAGCAAAACTGATATGCGGTGCTTTCGCTGGTGCAGTTGCGCAGAGTTTCTCATATCCAATGGACGTTACGCGACGACGTATGCAATTAGCCATGATGAATCCAGAGACATACAAATATGGGTAAGTAAAGTCACAGGACATTAAGCGTTAAAACCACTCGAATATTAATTGATAACATTGTTTTCCATTTTAGGTCTGGTATGTTCGCCACGATGAGAATAATCTATCATGAAAATGGTATCGTGAAGGGCCTCTATCGTGGAATGAGCATTAATTACTTACGCGCCATTCCAATGGTATCAGTAAGTTTCACAACTTATGAAATTATGAAACAGTTATTGAACTTAGACACCGGAGCCAAACTTTAACAGTGATTAAATTACTTGTTAATTTAATCGACTTATAGGTTGCCTTTTGAGCTAGAAAATACTTAAACAAAAATAGTAAAATCTAATTGTAGACAGCAAAAGATACAATTATGTGTACTCAGGATACCCTGTAATTTTGTGACACGTAGATTTGTAAATCATTGTGACTGTTCAAAATGATTAGTATCTGTTACGTAATACTAGACAGTGTTTTACACAAGCACTGAAGTAAACAAAAAAAAATTCTCTAGAAAAAGAATGACTGCAAAACTTAAAAAAAAAACAGAATAAAAAGTGATTTTTTATCATTTTATTATTCTTTAATGAACGATATAGTCAAATGAATGTTACGTAGAATATTACATTACTAATGGCGGAATGTAATATATCTGAACCAACATTGATAACAATGTAAAAAAAATGAATCTACTTTCTTTTGATAGTTCTGTAATTATTGAAAGAATCTAGCAAGAGTTGACTATATATCGTTAAGGTACAAGAGAAACGAAACTAAGAAATTTGAAGAAATAATAATCAATTCGAAATAATTATAGACAACTATAAAATTGTCATATATAATAATGTTTCAAGACTGCAAAAAATACGTAGATATCCTCCAATTCCATTTTCCAAGATAAATTTTCACTTTTGTCATTCCGAAAGACATTAGAAAGCAAAGAAGACGGGTGCTAAGGACAATAACCAATGCACATACACAACAGACAAATAATAAAGAAGACATTCAAAAAACGGAAGCACAAAAACTGAAACAAGACAGTTTAGTAATGTTCTACCGTTTGCTAATTTTCGTAAAAGATTAAGTTATATTAATTCCAAATAAGATAATCATTGTAACAGCTTGTGTCTTCACCATCATTGTAAATCTCCGAAGATAACATTTTATAAAACATATATGCGTGCAGGTGTACAACATATAATGTGGAATCAAACGTCTGAATGTAATTAGTTTGTTTTTTATTTGAGATTGTAAAGTCGACGACGTATTGGTAAAGAAACGATAAAAAGATGAAAATGAAAGGAAGCGTACTCGAAAAGTACCTAATTATTAAATAAATATTTTTTTACTTAACAATGAGAATACTTATCTCTCCCACGCTACATTTCTGTAGTATATATGTGTACCACCTCCTCCTTGTCCCTAGCAATGCCCTCAACACGCCAAGTAACAAAGATCATAGCGCGAACTACGAGGAAAGCTAAAAATTTCGGTACCGCCTCTTGATATAAAATTTTTCGAATTAAACACGAAGCCAGCCAATCATTTTTCTTGTTCTTCTTCCCGCCCCTTATCTTCATTAGTTCTTTGCCGCCTTGAACGTACGTATAATTCTTCTGGCGAAATATCTTTTTTGTACTTTTATATTTTTATTATCTCATCAATAATCGTTAATTACTCTCTTATCATCCAGCATCGTCGTTATCGATTATCATATAAATTAAGAATAAACATGAAAGATGAAATGTAAAAATTATGACGTATGATCTCAACAAAGTTTCACTTTTTTTCCTCGTTTTAGTTTCAGAATACAATACAAGCTTATGCTTGGCCATTTGTGTTCTGTCTCGTCCCTCTCGCCAAAGTCTCATCGCATTTCTTTCCGATCCTCCTTTTTTCCTCTAATAAGACGCTCCATACATTTTTTCATTTCTGATCACGTTCCTCGTGCGTGCTTCTGTATGTGACTCATGTATACCTAAATGTAGCCATTTCATAATACTAATCGTATGGTAAATATACTTTTTTTCTAGTGACCATAGACTCACGTCACTTGAAATTTTGATCTTTTTAAATGACACGAATCACTTCACTTAAAAAAAAAGAAACAAAACCGAGCCTAAATGCAATGTTACGTGAACAGCTCACAGATATCTCGCCACAAGTTATAAAGGGCGACAAAAGAATGGCTCAATTTTTTTTTCAAAATATTTCGTCAATAATGCGTGTGCTCGTATATATACATATACAAATGCATACATAATCACGCGTCATCATCTCTTCAAAATTACTTGAGTAACAAATACATTTTATTCGTAACAGCGTTTATGTAGGTGCACGAGGATTGAATTTTCGCGGATCAGACAAAAAAAATCGACCATTAATATTTCCGAAAAGTGTGACACGAAAATAATTAAAACACAAGAAAGTATTAAGACAAAAAACGCATTTGCTCTCGAATAATATCATAGAGGCCACGTGTATGCGCGTACGTGTATGTGTTATGGCTGTATGTAAGTATATAATATAGTATATAATAATATAAAATTTACGTCTGCGCGCGCATGCACATTCTCTACCGTTACGTCTGACGCTGTTCCCTACATTTAACCTTTTCTTTTCTGTCGTCGCAACACTCAATCCATCCGCCAAAAATTTATAACTTCTCGCAAAAACATTCTCAACAACAAAGCTCTCCCCTCCTCACCTTCTTACTCCTGCATAAATCTACTGCACACGTTGCACAAGAGTGCAAATTGGCAAACACTTACGCAATAGCCGGAAAAGCTTTGCTAGTGAAAATGTTATCTATAGATGCCGCTTCATTACGCCAGGAGCATACAATACAATAAATATGAGCGTTTACAAAAAGTTGGCTATTACAATTCGTCTCTACAACTCTGCTGGTGATATCTGGCTCGTAACTAAACTGTGGTGCAATAAAAATTTACTCGTTACGCGCTGCAATGTAATTAGTAGTCGCAAGGACAGAAAAAAAGGTAAACAACTAAAGAGAATATTTCAAGAAATAGTAACATCGCCTCAACGATTTTCTCTACATCTATCTCGTCTTAACTAGCACGAGTGATCATCTTACGTATCGTGTGGCTTTTGGTTCGCCATATTGTTTCTTTTCTTTTAATAACAGGTACACTGCACGCAGGCAGTTCACTGTACAATTCGAGAGACAAACAGACGCCATATATAGTACAATACTTTTCGGGCCAGAATTGGAGATTATTCGAGGAAGATTTACACTGCATCACGTCTTGCTCTTCTTGACTCTTACTCTATTTAATTAAAAGCTTTTGCACCGCATGATAAAATCCCTTGCGATTTTTTGTTCTTTTTGTATGTATGTTGCATAAGCACAATGGCGAATTGTGAGATATAGATGCGAGTTCACACTTGGCTAATACCGAAACGAATTAAAAGAAAAGGCCAAACACTTTAAAAGCATAATCATACACTATAATAATTCAGCAATGCATATATTCGATTCGCATGCTTATTTCACTACGAAATACGTTTCTGTATGTGTGTTATTTTTTTTTGTTGCTCATCCCCAGCCTCTGCTTTGCAATAACTCTTTCCAGAGTTTCCATGCTTTACTGGAAATTCTTATATTCCTTGGGATACACACTTCTCGTATGTCTTGCGATTATTCGTTCTCTTGTTACCTTGTACATACATATACTTATTATTTGCTCGATTTTCTTCAATGTTTTTACCTTTTTTTTTCTTGAATTTTTTTGTTTAATTTTCTCTTAATAATACCAAGAAGCGTTGCCTTATCGTTATTCTTTTACAATTAGTAAAAAGGTCATCCTTATTTGTCACGATACAACTATTACTCTCGATATTCATATATATATACACACACACATATATATTTGTTTTTCTTTCAATCCACTTCCTCTCGTTTATTATTAATTTGTTTGCTGTTCTCCTCGTGATCCGTATCTTGTGTACCAATATGCACAAAATCGGCTTGGCAAAACGTCACGCAAAATTTCGCAATTGCTTGTTAATTCACTGTCGTACATATCGCGCGTTTTGTTATGTGTATACAGGTGCAATAATTACTACTAAAGAGAGGCTTGATGCAAGTGTCGAGCCGCAGAGCGAGATTGATCCCGCTACTAAATGCAGCAACGAGAAAAAGTTCAAACGTGAATGATGGGTGGTAGAGGTGGAGGAGGAAGAGGAAATACGCGATTATATTTATAGAAGAATGTGGATGGATGGTATACATAAAAAGGACCGTGTGAAAAGTCCACTAAACAGCGTGTCGCCGTTTTTGTACTAGGATGGTATAGTGAAAACGTCACATTTGAAAATTACACATGGTTTCCAAGTGTTCTTAAACAGGATAAAATGATGAATTTGCGAATGAATTTTTTTCTTTTTTCATTGTAAATGCCTCGAAAAAGCGTATCCAGATATAATAACCCGGAGAGGAGAGGCTTCACCGTTGCATCAAGCCATTAAATTCACTTGGTAATATTATTAATTGTTTCTTTTGACGTTCGTACGCACGTACGCTCGTCCCTTTCTTTTTTTTTTTATTTTACCCAAAAGTGCGTAAGTATTTGAAGTTGACAGTTATCACGATACTCACCTTCAAATACACGACTACTTTGTAACGTATAAATGGTGAACTCGCGATGGAAAAAGTAGAGTAGAAAGTAAACAAATTGAAAAAAAAAGGCCAATGAATACGAAGCCTCGAGTGGATATTTCATTCCGTACCAAGATCAACACGACACATGGGTTAATCTAGATTAATAGATAAAAAGATGTACTTGGTGATTTCTTCTCTCAATTAAAAATTTTCATTTTTTCGTTTATGCATTCCTTTATTCTATTTGTAAAGCGAAGCTCCACACGAGACTCCGAAACTATTGTGAGCCAAAGTGTAATCATAAACTCCAATTCCTTCAATTTCAGCACTTCTTCGTGTAACCTCCTCTTTTACAATAAAGATTGCACTCGAATGTGTGTTGTATTCCTTTTTTTGTTTCTCAATAAGAAAAATACAAGCGATACATGTATGGAGATTTGTAAAACTGAATGCGTCTTCGGGTGGTATTCGATTTTTAGGTACGTGTGTCGGTTTACATTACAATTCATTTCATTCGTGGAAAAAAGTGTTCTCAATGTCCAGTTTACCCTTTCATATCATCCCCTTTCTTACCGATCTTATCAGCCCTGCCTTGTTTGTTTGGCTATTCCTAAACATTTCCACGATTCTTTTTATACTCAAGTCTTACATTGCCCGTGTTTTCTGCATTTCTCTGTAAGTATAGAGTGTAAATAGTATGTAGCGTGTATGCGCGTTTATATATTTTTTTTTTCATTGTCCTCTATCTTTCTCACTCCCTCCCGCTCTCTAACTGTATTCTTAGGATGTATTTAAAAGCGCCAAGATGACGCCATTCTGTGTATGTGGGGAGTGGGATGACTCTCGACGAGACACCATCATCAAATGGGCCATGATATAATACTTGAGACTATATATGGCGTGTAAGGGTAGTTTCCGATCCCTCGCACCTCATAACCAATCGTTCTATAATAGATTATGTTAACGTGGCATCACTATAAAGCCATCATCATCGTTCCATTCCCTACCTTAACAACTACCTCCCATTTCTTTCTGTGCTGGTCAACCTTTTACAGGAAGTAGTCTGGTGTTCGTCTAGTGACATGTGGCTCGCCACGCCTTGGTGCTGGGTCGAACTGAAGGCTAAAATAAAAAAAGGCAGTGTTACTAATTCCACAAAATATTTACATTTAGGTATAGGTTATTAGACGAAATTAAACGTGATTCATGAGCAACTATAAATCATTACGTCAAGAGGGAAATAAAGATTCAATTAAGTTGCACTTACAATGAGTACTTCAATGCATCGTCCAGTTCCATGATAGCAGCTTGATTACCACAACGATAGCAGTAATTGGGCGCGGAGAATATGGTTACGACATTCCGATCGTGACACCTAGCAAAGACATGGGATAGTTACAATCGTATTTTCAATGAAACTTTTAATTATTGAGGGTAATTAATGTTTTAAATAATGCATTACCAGTTATAACCCTCCATCACAAGCTGATGAGCTCTGGAAACGAGAGTGAGGCCATTTGAGTGATTAAAAGTCTCAGAGATATCCTGACCGAAGGTGTAGCCTGCTCCACGTGGCGAAATACCCCATCCTCCTCTGTCGTCAGGGTCTGACCACAAGAGGTCACACATAGGTCCCTGAAAAAAAATATCATTGATTAATGCAGTCGTCCATCATGTTAAGGAAGCCAAAAGGCCGTTATCAATATGTATAGTTCAATGAATATGTAGCTAAAAATATTTACTACTTTAATATTGACAAGTAATTAACAGTGAAGTTTATGTGACAATTTTGTATAATTGTATATACTGTACATACTTCATGTGGCACCTCTTGAAGACGATCTAGGGCGCGAATGTGGTCCAGGGTATCGATGGATGGCGAGAGTCCACCATGAAGGCAGAAGATTTGACCGTCGACCAGCGCAGTCAGAGGTAAGTAATCAAAGAGGTCCGTAAAGAATTTCCAAACATTGGCATTGCCATACTTGCGTAGACACTCATCATAGAAGCCATAGACTTGTGTGATCTGTCTGGACTCATGATTACCTCGAAGGATTGTTATTCTCTCGCGATATCGAACCTAACAAATATTTATTAAAGTTAACGAAATTGTACAGAATTATAAATATTAAGCAAATGATAAATATATAGAGTACTTTAAGTGCAACTAGCAGAGTCACAGTCTCTACTGAGTAGTAACCACGGTCGACGTAATCGCCCATGAACAGGTAGTTTGTGTCTGGAGATTTTCCGCCTATTCGGAATAATTCCATTAGATCGTGGAACTGTCCATGAACATCTCCACAGACTGTTACTGGACATTTTACTTCCTGTACATTTGATTCCTTGGCTAGAATTTCTTTTGCCTGAAATATATCATTTCTTCATATTAGTTAATAATTTTATGAATAAAGGTTTGAAAAATGAGTAATGATTTATTATGAATTATTATATTATAATTCATTAGAATCTACTTTAATTTAATATTCTACTTGCAACATATAATTACAACATAATTAATTTTGCTTCTTAAAAAAATGATCCAGTTTCTGTTCAAAATTAAAGATCATAAAGCTTATTTTTATCCAATAAAAGTCCATGTATTAATATTGATAAATCAATGAATGAAATCAGCAAGATGATAATTAATTAATCAATCGTTTTCTTAGGAATATTAGTCATAAGAAATCAAGAAATAGTTACGAAAGAAAATTCAGTTTTACATCATAATATATGAATGAAATGTCTGGGAACTATAAGGTTCTCTATTTTTTGTCAGGCAAACAGTTTTTCATGGATAAATAATCAGATACCTCTATAAATCTGAAAAAACTCAAAAGACCTATAAAATTCTATATAACTGTTAAAAATGAGCAAACTACTATTAAATTTATAATGATTCAAAAAACATAGAGTCTGTAATAAAATGGTACACGAAATTATTTAATAACGTTAGGAATATTATATACTCAACAACTAGTGATCATCAGAAAATATACAGAGGTAGAGAGAGTCATTTCCTTATCTACAGAACATAGAAATATTAAAAAAAAAAAACAGAAAATAAATTAAAATCTCATAAATAGGAAAAAGTAGTAAAGCAAGAATGAATTAAATTTCAGTTTTAAGAAACATTGAATCATCAAATATTCTCTGACATATCACGCGGCAGTTGAATAAGAAGAAAGTACGCGTAAGACCGATATAATATGGATTAAAATTTTGATGATAATAATATGTCGGAATGATGCATCTAACCAATAATTCGCATGATAAAGAAACAAAGCGGCAACGATTCAATGTATCAGACGCGTACCTTATCGCAGAGAGTTTTCACTTGGCTTTCTGTCAGTTGTTTGCAGTCGTTCAACTGTTCTATCCACTGGTCAAGCTCTTTGAGTGACGCCTTTTCCTCCATGGTATGAATCTAAGCAACGTTAGAGTATATCGTGCCTGATGCACTTAGCACATGTAATATCACTCTACGAGCCTATCAATAAACTAAATCATTCGCTTTTGCTCCAGCAGCCTCTCAACACAAATATCGCGATCGGGCGCACACTCACAAAATGGCCGAACGCGAGTACCTTGGCTGACGTCAGGCTCGATTCCTGTGTTCGGCCACTATATCCTCATCAACGGCCAATCAACGTTATGCTTACATAAGAATAGACCAATACCATTGAGGTCTTACTATTGTTCCGGCAATGAGGAAGGTACAACGCAAATGTCATTAAGTACTGATAATAATTAAATTTTCTGCGAAAAGTCTGTTAAATTTGGATTTATGATCTACCATAGAAAAAATATTATAATCTATTTTCCATGTTTGTACGAATATCTCAATACATATGGTAGAATTGGGTGTGTTTTTTAGTCGCTATGTATACTAGTCATGTTCCTGCTTCTTTTTGAATTTACACGCAATGCTATACTTTCGGGAAATTGCTGGATAATACAAAATGCGTCATGATGTTTACGCCGCGTGATCTTTGTAAATGAAATGAATCCATATGTTTTGAAAAGATTGGAGTACCAATCGAGTACTTCGTTAAACCATGAGAATGTTACTAGCTGTGGAAAGGAATATATCAAAATAAATATGCGGTATACCTGAGACATCACCGTAGAAGTCCGTGCGTGTAAATTGAGACCTGATGCATCTTTCATTGCAACTTTTACTTTAGCCATAGTGAGTGCATTAGTTATAACCGAATATCATATTCCTGATTTCTTCGTTAACCACATTCGTAATATTACAATATTTTTTATTACAGAAAACAAATAACATTTACCGCGGTGACTGATGAATATTTGTCGCGGTTCACATCCAATATTTCATAATAAAAAAATTTTCAAATTCTTTAGTATAACCTTGGACCCGTCCAACTTTTATAGACGTTCATTTTTATTGAAAACGACAGTCGAATGTAGCATCGTTGATCATAAAATATTAATATGTTATTGTTTAGAAAATATCCTTCTATTTAAAAATTACCAATTGCATTATAATTAAGAGATTGTCGGCATACAGAAACATTTTGAATTAAACGCATTGTCTGCACTCTTAATCGTTTTTACGAAGATACTGAAGGGGATCTCCTTTTTTTTATTAACAATAACTTGAAGATTGTTAATTATTAGAATTCACCTAAATGAACTAGTGAAAAAGAAAATAGTAAATTTCCATATAATATTCAAAAAATCAACATTCTTTCTTTATTTTATTTATTCGAATACCTGAACCCGACTTCTACAAGAACATATTAAATTATAAAAGATAAATAAAATTGGGTCCTTCAGAGTGTAATTATTTGCCTATTGAAAATTAACAAGTTACGTTAATAAAAATATGGGAAATTTGTAAAAATAAATAAGCTCTAATGTCATATATTTACTATAAAAAATGGACCAAAGGATCGAGAAGTTTCTAGTAAAGAGGGTCCATTAGACCGTAAAGTTCCATAAGGCTGGGACTCTCTTTAAACTATAGATCACTCTCAGTGTAATATGAATTTAAACTATAAATGTGTAAGACAAACACCGACCTGAGAGACAAATCCCAGGATCAGATAATCTTACATCGGAGGTATCAGATATTTCAAAACGACTCATGCGCAAAGTTACTACAATTTGGTAGTGCTTGCTAGTGAAAGACTTCACAGGCAGACCTGTAAAAAGTATACAACAGATAGCGCTAAGTAAATACTTATTTGACACGTGTGTACTGATAAATAATACTGAAGTGAAATATAAATAAAAAAGTAATTATTATTATATAATAATTGTATATATTATTTTGTTCAATATTTTTCCATTGTATATAATAATCATATGTACTTCTTTGTCCCTTATGTTACAGAATATTCACGTGTTTCCTTATTTTAAGGTAAGGTTACCTTCATGTGAACCATACCCATTTTGTAAGTAAAGTATACCACAGTATTGTAATTTTAATTATTTTAAAGAACATTTATTATCATTATGCAATAGGAACTTTTGATAGATCAATCATGAAAAAACAAAAACATGGACATAAACGAAGCAAGCCCATCCAAAAGACACGAAAAGAATTGCGTAAAGAGAAACGTCAAGACAAAAAGGTCAGCAGGGCAAAGTATTATCAAAAACAAATTAAAATTCCTGGACAATTCGTATTAAATCCTAATAAAAACACTGATGTAACGACTAAAAATGAGAAAAATGAAAAAGTTAGACAAACTCGAGAAAAAGTAGAATGCGATCAAGATAGAAAGAGGAAACAGGAAAGGCTTCAAAGGGAAATGCAAGCTCAGCGAAAGTCTCAATTAAAAAAAGCAAATGTTGAAGAGGATAAAATTATTAAACAATTAGAAAAACAACTCAAATTAAATAAGAGAAAAAGTAAAACAGTTCCAAAGTCTTTCGCTTCTGATGGGTTGGATTGTATCCTTTTTAATATTTCAATTATTTTATATTTAATAACCCAAAAGTTGTATTGTTTATGACTTACTTGTTTTTATTACTTTCCAGAAAACTTATCTTTTAGTAATGGTAATTCCTTATCTGTGACTTAGATCTTTTGGATTTTTGTGATGATGAAAATAGAAAACTTGCTGTGGAAACAGAGAAACAGTTGACAGGTATAGAATCTGGATCAGAATTTGAAGAAGATTTTGCAGTAGCTACAGGCACCTATAGTACTGAAAATCCAGAAAATATGTCAGAGTCTGAAAGTGGTAATTTCAAAGATGAGGAAACTGATTTAGAAAATGATTCAGACAATGATATAATGTCAGATTTAGCAATCCTGAATTCTGATGACAGCAATGAGATGGATAGGTATACTAATTAGGCAGAATATCTTATATAACTGAAAGTTATAACATACAAATTCCAAATTTCATTATAAATTTCAGTGGTCAAGAAGATTCTGACGTGGGAAGCGAAAATGTGGAGGTAGATACCGATTCTATCACCAAAAGTACTAAAAGAAAGTTTATTTCTGCAAATAAGAATCTTTGTAATGAGGAGGAAAACCAAAAGAAATTTAAAAAAACTCATGATTCTACAAAGGTCGAAAACAATGGAATAACATCTTTGGAGTCTGGGGATTCGGAATCTGATATTAATGAAAATCGTGATGAAATTTGGGAAGATATATATGGTCGAACAAGAGATAAAGATGGTAATGTTATTTCTAACAATGAAACTAAATACGTACCACCTGCAATAAGGTTGAAACGAGAAAATGCCGACAACGACACAAACATAAAGCTGATGAGACTTAGAAAACAATTGAAAGGTCTGCTCAATCGATTGGCCGAACACAATATGCACGCAATTGCTTCACAAGTATGTCTAACAATCAAATTAGTAGTCCAAGAAGTTTAGTTATACAGTGTTTATACATTATATTTTATGCGTGTAGTAATTAATTTTATTCATTTCTTAGGTTGATGAATTATACATGTCAAACAGTCGAAATGATATGAATGAGATGTTATCAAAACTCATGATGGAGTCTATCGTTGCTCCTGTTTTGACACCAGACAGACTCGTTGCTGAGCATATGATGCTTATTACAATACTTCATGCTAATGTTGGAACTGAAGTCGGTGCACACTTTTTGTTGACAATCGTTAAAGAATTTGATAAAATGTTGAAGATACCGCAAGAAGTGGAAAATAAGGAATTAGATAACGTGATCTTGATGATAGCACATTTATATAATTTTAAGGTAAGTTCTCATTCTGCGAGTAGTGAAAACTGCTAAGTCTATGAAATAAAAACAATAATAAATGATTCTATAAAATTATAACTAATATTTTTGTTTATATGTTGTCCTTAGGTTTATGGATCCAAACTTCTTTACCAGATCTTAGAAAAAATCTCACAGAATTTTACAGAGAAGGAAGTTAAGTTAATACTGCTTATATTAAAAACAGTAGGATTTGCTTTACGAAAGGATAATCCTATTGCTCTAAAAGAATTGATCCTAAAGTTACAACAGAAAGCTTGTTCTGCTACTTCGGATAAGTAAGTAAGGTTTTATAGATACTGTATTCTTGTAATTTTTTTTGTTATTCTCTTCATCAATTTCTATTAGTCCATCAATATATTTCAAGCTATAAATATTAATATAGTTTGAAATTATTTATTCCTATTGCATCTGTGTACGTATATATAAAAGCACTAATACTTAGTCGTGTTTTCAGCTCGAGAATAAAATTTATGTTAGATGTATTGCTGGCAATAAAAAATAATAACGTATCAAAAATTCCTCAATACGATCCATCACATATAGAACACTTGAAGAAACTTATGAAAACATTTGTTCGCAAAGGAAACAGCGTTACGCAGTTTAACATTGCATTAAACGATTTGCTTGAAGGTAACGTTCAAATAGTAAATCATTATGTAATCTTAGGTCAATGTTATTGTACAAGTTTGGTATATATGAAAATAATTATTCTATTGTAGTAAACGAAAGAGGCAAGTGGTGGATAGTTGGATCTGCGTGGATAGGCAATTCAGAGGATACAAAACCAACAAAAAATAACGCTAACTCACAACCGATGTTCAGCCAAAAAATATTGGAGTTAGCCCGCAAACAACGTATGAATACTGACATAAGAAGAAATATATTTTGTGTTTTAATGACGGCCGAAGACTATCTTGATGCTTTTGAGAAACTTCATCATCTTGGACTGAAGGATCAGCAGGAAAGAGAAATTATCTACGTGATAATGGACTGTTGTCTACAAGAAAAAAAATTTAATCCGTATTACGCAGTGTTGGCCCAACAATTTTGTGACTGTGATAGAAAATATCAGGTAGATCTATTTTGTTCTGGCTCGACAATTTAACGAATTATCATTACAAATCTTGTCGGATTTTCCTATTTGTAGATGACGATTCAGTACACGTTGTGGGACAAGTTGAAGACATTGAAAAGTTGTACGGGGAACCAATTGACGAATCTTGCACGATTTTTGACTCATCTGTTCATTGAGAGAGGCCTTCCACTCTCTGTTCTTAAGGTAATAATATTTTTAGTGAAATAATTGGACTCCATAATTACGAGTAAATTATGTTTTTGAGGGGCCATGGTTTTATGCCTTTTTATTATTAAGAAAGAGGCCTCAAGACTTAACACTTTAATCGTGGACTAATTGCAGTTCATATTACTAAAAGTATTTTTTTCATTAAGGTTGTTCAGTTTGGTGAATTGGATAAACATACGCTAAGACTGCTGAGACAGATCGTACTCGGAATATTACTTCACAAGAGTGCTGAAGCCTGCGAGAAAGTCTTCGAGAGAATAGCACTGTCACCACAATTACAAGCGTTCCGGGAAGGTTTGAGGTTGTTTATATCCCATTTTCTTGTTAAAAATATGAAACGTGATAACATACCCGAAGAAGATGTAAGAAAACTTCAAAAGAGAGCAGAACTCGTTGATAAGATACTGACAACAAAAGGATCAAAATTGATATTTTGATAGTTCAAAAACTTCTTCCAATCTCAACGTTTTTTTTTAATCAAATACAGTGAGTTAATTTATTGTGATTGTATGGTTATGAATTACATGCAGAATATAATATGTATGCGCAACATACATATATATGAATATATATGAGTATTCTATGACATCAGCGATTAAGAACATGCAGATTATGATTTAAAAAATTATCAATAATTCAACGGTGTCACCATTATTTATAATTCGTTATTATTCGATTCGAGGAAATTTATTTTAAATACGACAGATTTACGAAATGTCAAAAAAATAATAAATGTTCTTATTTTTCCTTGCAATTAAGAGGACTAATGTAACGCATCATTTAAAAAAATTTGTTTTCGCTACCGTAGTCGATCAAATTCGCTCATAAAAGTTTGTTCTAACGCCAGTTGTTACTGTTATTGCTTGACCGCGTCATTATTATAAATTTGAGAATTACAAAGAGTGGATGAGTTTAGCCGAAGTTTTGTATGCAAGTCTTGTAGGAAGTTTCATATTTTACATCTAAACCACCACTGCATCCGTAACCGCCAAGCCGATGAATGCGGGCATAATCATCGCAATTCACAACTCCATCTCCGTTACAGTCCTGAATAAGATAATGATCATGTAAATTATTTAAAATCAATATCAAGATTTAATACTTATTATTGTTGATCAGCTGAATGAATGTCGTCATACCTGTCCGAATTTGTTCATGTATCCTTGCACGGCACGAGATGCGCAATAGGGATCACTCACACATCTTGGATAAGCTGCAAATACGTATAAATTGTATAAATTCACTTTTCACCTAGACATGCTATTATAATTAAGCTACTGAAGTAGGAAAATCAATGCTTCGTTCATTGTAAGCTCATTACGCACCTCCTTCAACGGTGCTAGGTTCATTATTGAGAGTAGGCTTTCCACCATCTGCCCAGTAGCCCCAGGTTATGCGAAAAGGCCCACATACTTCACCGACACAACCGGATGTGACATTGCAGCCGGATGCAGCTTCGCAAATGCATCCAAGGCAGGTCTGGGATAGTAGTTCACCCTGAGTAGCCTGCTGAGCTGTAATAAAGAATACTTTTTTTTTAACCTTAAATTCTTATGGACAGGCTCATATGGCATGGATGTCATCTGCATTAGTATTTAATTTGCGTAACGACCGATTCTGGACAAGCATTGTTTATAAACACAAGCAAACAAATAATTTAATCGCCTTGGAATGCTCGCGCTATTTCTTTTTTATTGTTCTTTTTGTACATTTTTGGCTTTAACGATAAACGTCGTTTTATGAATTTAAAAAATAAATAAAATGGCATCCTACAGAAAGATTCATTTCCTTCGGATTCTTCTAGATCTCGTCAAGATTGTTGGTCAGAAAAATAATATCGACCGTCCGACAGTCATTTTGCCATAAAAGCATATTCTTCATCGAACAGATAAACTTGTTTACTCGGTAGCAACATTTACAAAGAATTGAATTAATTGCATTTTAATGTTTCAAAAAACTAAACTTTTTTCATTCCTGTACCATTCACTCATGTTTATGGGTCCTTTTTGTAATCGGCCGTTAGGTAAATTCAATACTATTTCCAGAATCCTTAGTCATTCCTTTGTGTGTTCAATGAAATAAAATTATTCATGAATAATACAACGTAAGTTATTGGTTGTGTTTGCTCTCTAAAAATAAAGAATTTCTTGCAGCGTCCTGTTTTTCAAATCGAAGCATTCCAATGCTTCTAACTTTGTATGCAAGATGCGTCCATATTGTATATTACATTTCACGTATAACTTGATCATATTCAAAGTTTCATTATAACTGAAAATTAAACCTTAGACATTTTTTTTTATAATTTTGAAAATTTCATCTATACTCCACACAGCACAAGTGTCCTGTGATGTTCCACATACATTTTGTGCTGCGTAGGTATTTCAGAATGTTTTTAAACCATTAATAGGCATTAAAATACTGTTTGTAGACATTGCCCAGATACAAATTCTTTTTATTGTGTAGACAATGCATTTAACAATCTCACATTAAATTTATATTATCTCACATAACTTGTTGATTCAAACAATCTACAGTTTTAAAACTTCATCAATCAGATATACTCGCAACTATAGGTGACTATTTAGCGATTACATCCATTTAATGCACCCGTTGTTGTATTAACCATCTGATGGCAGCGTGTATCTAAGAAAAAGCACAAATTACTTTTTTCTCTATACTTATGAAACATACAGTCTCACTGGAAGAATTCAAACGAACAAGCATTTAGTAGTTCCAAGAAGATCAATTCTATTCCAAGTACCGTTCATCGAGCATACTATGAAAATGGCACAGTAATTCCATGTGATACTTGAGATTTATACATTTTGTTTCATCCATTTATCAGTTACAATAGGCTATTCATATGTATGTATAATAAATATTGGCAATCCCCGATAAAGATATTATCCGAGCGCGGAACCAGCTTCCCTTGAACTTGCCTTAGGACGGTTAGAATACCCGAAGACCAAGTGTTCGAAAATAGCTACGGGCATCATCTGGAAAACCGGATCCCGTATCCACCGTCGATCGTAAAACGCGAATATTTATGTGGCGCATTAATAGAGTCCGGTTTAAGAGTCCTGGGAAATTTTTAATGTATTTTCATTATGAAAAGATTCGTATGACTCGTGGCTTCACCAACAATAAATGTTACCCTTTTACTAGAAAGCTTATATGAATTTTAATTAAATTATTAATGGAGGATCATTGAGCCTGTTAACGGATACCTATTTTTATGCATACATAAGTATCCAATGGTGTTTAGCACTAACTCAGTCTTCGTTGGGTGTAAAAAGAATGTATGTATATCTGGTATATGCGAATGTGCATGCATTATTACATGGCGTACTTTAATTTTGTTCATTAAAATGTGCAGTCTGCAATTAGCAAATTAATGCACTGATGCATTTTGCATAACGCTTTGATTGTTACATGATTTTTAATTTTAGGTTCTCGGAAAGTTGATACAAAGCAATATATATTTTGCCGGTGAAAAGATTAATATTTTTATTAAAGGAAAATTGATTTTCTGATAAATATTTACATCTATAGCAAGCTCTGTATATAAAAATATATATTTTTTAACAAGACCAAAGATAACTGTATCGCACAATAGATCTTTCACTTTCTAATTCCAGGTACATGTATTATCGGATTCTTGTGATATAAATATACATAATTTTTACATAGGTTATATCAACACACGTGATCGCGCACATATCTCAATCACTATGAAATGACCTCGCACGCCTACTTCAAGTTTTCAATTGTCTTTCGATGTCCTTCTTGAGATTAGTTTGTGCAAAGATTTCTTGGTTGTACAAGGAAAGACGATAAGCTGAGGAAAATTGCGATTCTTATTTTAAGTACACGCACAAACACATTCGCGGCAATTCGGCCAACCCTGACATTTCGATAATTGAAGGTTCCCGGAACTTTAGGGAAGTGTGAATTACTCATTCGATAAGAAAAAAGAATTATACGTATTTGTCGGTAAAGTTAAAATAGTTTTGTAATTACTGAGAATCCTGTTAACAGTTAGTAGATATTCAATTTTACACAAAAATTACACATGGCGTAATTTGAAACGTACTTTAGTTTGATTTCAGATTAATCGAAGCTTTGTATTGGTAAATGTAAATTGAGGTGAACGAGATTAAGCAAGCAATTACAGTTCTTAGTAAATGACGTAAGGACATCTGCTGTGTCCTTTTTTATATGCAAAAAATTACCTTGCTTGTTTCTTTCATATGTTGGTCACGAAAATTAGGGGAAAATTTTGCAAAGAATTCGAAGTACTTTCCAGTTAAGGAAATACTCTTGGAAATGATCTTCAAAGTATATATTAATACTTTTTAATTTTACCTTTTTTTTGTTACTTCGAGAGAGTTTTTAGTACACAGTCGTAATCCTGATTAACTCTACATTCATTGTTAGATTTATTTTCTTTATTAAATCAACTAATAAGATAATTTTGTCCATAGTATACTATTATGTAATTTCTATCATATTATATACCATTGAGTATCATACGAATTGTAATAATTGTCACAACGCGACATCATTGTGATCTGTAACACAGAAATGGAGTGCACACTGTTGTGTGGTATAAATATTACCGTTTACTTTTTACACATCTTAATATTTGAGTAACTATAATTTATGTATTACTTTTCAAATTCAATTATTTCTCACAGAAATGTATTCGCATATTTATGCTACAAATATCAATTGAATAGTCCTAGAAACCCAGATATATTAAAAACACGATTCTCAAAATGAGATCATTCGAAAGTTTAAAAATTGCATAAGAAGAAATTGGTTAGCCTGTACGGGATTTTATAAAAAATGGCTTTCGTGTTTTCAATGGAAATCCTCGTGACTGAAGTTCCATGAAATATTTTGGCAACGATGACGTCGTCATCAAACAGGAGAAAGTGTTGTGGGTGACATGCGTATTGAAAATAGCTCAATGTCATCAAGAATTACGTAAGCGTCTCCTTTTTATATTGAAAAATACCTACAAAAAATGGATTATGAATTTATGATTTTTGTTATTTTCTCAATGAAAGCAAAACTTGAAATTAATTTTTTTACGCAAGTTTGCCCTTGTCTAATTTTCAAAGATAACTTCAAGTATTCAGTATTCAGTTTGATAAAAAATTTCAATATTTTCAACCAAGTCGAGGGGCGCAGCGACTATTCAAATTTTATGAAGGCGGAAAATAACAAATAGTTTTTATAACGTGATAAGAAGATGAGAACAGATTTTTTTATAGTTTGAAAATCCAAACACCAAGCAGACTTATTTACTCTTGTTATTATATTTACAATTATGCTTGTCCTACACCATCGTCCATCGACAAGCTGATAAAAAATGTTTTCTACCATTAAAATTCAATTTCGCGGTTATCATTCGTACGATTACAATTGGCTTCCAGTTTTGGCCGCGTCCGGAAGCCAGTTGTAACTATATCGCTTCACTAAAATTAAAAGAGGGTAACAAACTTAAGATTTTCAAGGAACCAAACCCCTTTTTTCTTTTAGCCACAAGATATGATTATTTGCTCGTCAATGCTTCATATTATTAGCCGAAAATAGTAGCAAAATTTGAAATTAGCAAGAATGACCTCACCGCCATTCAAAATTATCATTAACGTCAGTTAGCATGAAATGGCGACTTCCGTGTACAAACTTATGTACGTACATAATTATAGTTTGCCTAGAAATTCTCTTAGAAGATATGCTACAACTTACAGTCTTCAGTTAAAAGCGCAATTATATATCGATGGCACGCTATTATCATTTTTTAACACTAAACATACCGACAATTTTTTATAAACGTATTTTTGGCTCTAAAACGATCAAATGACCGGTCGATAGTAAAATTAGAGTTAATATACTCTTACAAGTGTTTCAAGTAAATTGCATACATGGTATTACTAAACCCCTGAATAAAGTCTTATTTCAAACACCCGGCTCGAACCGGAAGCCGATTGTGACTTTATCACGTCACTAACAGCATAAGGGCGTACGCACATATGATTTTCAAGAAACCTGCGCGCTTTTGCTTTTAGTCACAAGATATGATTATCTGCTTGTAGTTCTTTTTTTTTATATCTTTGAAAAAAATCGTGCATCCCGGATTTATCTGATAAGCGTATATTTCACTTTTCGTTTAAAACGCTCGATTCGGCCAGAAGTCGAAAAATATTTATCTAAATTTGAACGACTTTATTTACTATGTAACGATCGCGTACAACAATCTTGAACCTAATGGACTTTCTTATCTGCCGTGATGCTGCTGACTTAACTATTATTAAATCAGAAGCGTATTCGCAAAAGTGCTTGTGCAAAGAGAATTGTCATCTTTCTGCGATACCTACTTACAGTAAAACGAATATTTTTGGGATCGTTATAAATATGCATTATATACGGTGATCCTTATGTAAAGAGCAATTTAGTTGTGACTTCATATAAATAAGACGACGATAATAAATAGCACGATAATTCGCTAACTTTTTTAATCGGCTGCCTAATAGTCAGGAGTGGGATACCGAGAATTGAATGGTAGACAGGGTAATTAATCTTTCTGCATTCTCACACTAAAAAGGCTATTGGACTTTTACCGTACACCAGTATCGAATAGTGAGATTACCATAAATGTTTTTAAGTATTCAAACACACATTTTTAAACGAGGTAATACTCGAAAAGAAGCTATTTGTATATCCGTTGCTTTTCTGGGGTCAGGCCCCATAGTCGGTACTTTACAAAGCTATGCGCGAAAGTATACTTTTTAGGCACTTGTGTCGAACTTTTGCATTTTTATTTCTACACGTTATTATTGTAACGTAAGTCGCGCAAAATCTAAAATATCATTATATATTGTTCTTCAAGGTAGACTGAGGTCTGACACACCCCATGTGAGCTTTGACGTAACCTTTACAAAGGGGTAATTATGATCTTTATACACGGAAGAAAGTCAATACATAGGCGAAAAGTGTTTTAGACCGCATACAGTTTGCTGTGTTATTCGTTGTGCTATCTTAGATACCTTTCTTATATATATGTATACATATATATGTAATATTTTCCGGTCTTCAATATAATTATGATATTGAATAATACGTTCAGTGAGTGTATAGGTATGACCTCGAAACTCTCAATCAAGATATTGGCAATTACGAAGGACAAGCGTTCAGAGTTCAATGCACTTAGTGCGTTCAGCAATCGAAACCAGAAGACCGTGCCATGATAATCATTCATCATTGTCGATGAATGATTTTAAAGGCTCTATGTTTATTTTGCGATATTGCTTCAGTAAGAAAAAAAGTTCGAAAAGTTTTAGCATTAAAACTATTTGTCTATCACGTAAAAGTAATAGAAACGGAATATCTACTCTGGATTTTTACTTTACGAAATTTTGTGGTTTAGGGGATTTAAGAAGGAAAAAAGCACTAAAATCTCGCGAAAGACCATAACGATGAATTTATTAAATTGAAATTTAGTACGGAGAGAATTTTTAATCTTTTATTTAAACCAAACCGAACAAAGGGACTACAAAAATTCTACTTTCATTTTGCAATTGATTTACACCCTTACCATTTTATTTCACAGTACTTCAATAGTATTTTATCCCGAGTGTGCTGGGGGTAACGCTCAAGAGATTTAATTAGCAAAATTATAAACAGATTCATTTTTTTATTAGTGGATCACATTTATGAGGATAGTTATAAGAACTTTGAAGTAGATAAAGTCTTGAATAATTAAGCAATACGTTTAATCTTACTTGAATTAGTCTTATACAATTTAAAAAAAATTTTTTTCGCTTCCTTTCCACTACAATACTAGATTATATTTTACACCTTTCACGCGGGTCAAAATTGTTTATTTTTCAATTAATATTGACCAATACATCTTCAATTTATCAAAAGTTTGTTCAGTTGATCAGAACTTTTTCGACTAAAATAGTCGCGATTGTCTTTACTCGAAGAAAAGTCGGAGAGGCGACAGTTCATTCGCTTCGCTTCCCATCGTAACGTCGAATTCTTGTGACAGAAAAATTTTGAAAAGTTTCCACGTTCTTATGCGCCGATACGTCAGCATTGTATAGTCATTCTGCTTGTAGCCATCGTTTACACTAATACGTCCATTTTTAGTCACGTCACGATTCGTGGTGTTCAGCAACCATTGAATTCAATAGCAAACTTCATTCACAAGACAAATATATTTTTGTTATCTTTAATCGCGAGATCCTTATATTTGTCAATAGTCCCATACCTGCTATCACGTAATGATATAAAAACATAAGGAGCTTAATTGGCATCATTAATTCACTTTTATAATATCTAAAAACTCCCTATTATTTAAAATATTTACTAATTCCACTAATAAACAATCTATAACATTCCACTAGTATCGCGTCATTCGCGTGATAGCTGATAAATCTTTTTTACTTTGCATAAGTCGTATCATTAGCGAACTGCAGTTCTATCAATGTAGTTTTTGTTTTTGTGCAAGATATTGTCTGAATTTAGAATTCAATTTGTTAGTATATCAAAATAACAAAATTTATATACAAAATAGTCGATTCTAATTAACATAATCAACAACACATAAGATTATTACGCTTGTTTATAATTTCGTAGCTAAGCGACACTCATATCCTTATTAAAAATTAAGCAACAAATTTCATGACTTATCATTGATAAGATCAAAAATATATATTACACAAATCACTGAGAAAATTCCGAAAATTCCTCTTTAACATATAACCAGTAAAAATTATAAAAAAGAGCTCACCGTAAACGCAAGCCAATAGAAGAGACACGAATGTCCCAACGGTAAATGTCATTGAGTTTAAAATCATCGTCATGGCTACCAACGTTGTATCAAACAAAAAGTTGTACTAACAATTCAACTTTCGTAGGATGATCACTACTGCTCACTCTCTAGCGGAATCCTGACCTTATATACCGATGTGCGTCAATGTCGTGACGTCATCTATGTATGGTGGGGAATCCAAGATCACATTCAAAGAATCAAGAAGCCCTAGTGTGCTGCTGTCACGGAATTTCATCCCGATTAAAAATACCATTCGTACGTGTATGACCATTACATTAAATTACTTTAACACGCATCGATATTTTAGTTGTACGTTTTCTTTTTTCAAATTATTTCGTTTGCGCTTTGTCGGATTATTTTGAGAAACGTCCGGCAGTTCATCACGGATGAATCGTATGGACTACGGGTTATTACAATTACATTAGCTATTAACACAGACGCCAGTAGGATACCGTAAAGCAGAAGTTGGTGTGATCTTGATGTAGAATCAAATTAAGATCCTATACGTATATTTTAATAATAGGATCCTATCCGACTAGATGTCGGTATATCTCTATAGAAATAATTCAATTAGATTCTACATATACTTTAACAATAGGATCTTAACCGACTGAATGTACGTACTTATATCTTTGTAGAAATGTACTTAATTGATATTCACGTATGGGATCTCATGACTCTCATGCATTTATCTAGTATGCATATCATATTTGAATGAATTGACAGAAACCATATATGAAAGTCAATAACGCTGTCATCGCTTGGTGAATACATTACATCAAAAATAATAATTATTATTAGTATAAAATCGTTGGGCTTATTTCAGTCTTTGGATTTCCCCAGGACATGTCCCAATTAAAGGTCAATGTTTTGACTAACAAATCAAAATTCCGTGATAAATCTCCAAAAGAATCTTACGTCTTGTTCACATCTATAATTCTTCTGCTATGTCATATCGCGCCTTTAATATTTTAACAACTCGTATGTTATTGCATATATACCAAATTTACAGGACTTTTACGTACATTGCAGAGCAGAATGATATTGCTCTTGATGAAAAGCAGATATTCTGATGTGTTGTGGGCGACTATTTAATTACATATTTATATTATTGTGTCACAAGTAAAACGTAAAGTCTAGGAGAAGAGTTGAGAGTTTATAAACTGAATCCGTTTTTCAGTAAAAAATTGTATGCGACACATACATAACTATAGTTCTATATGTTCTACAAGTTCTATATGTTTTTTAACAGTTTTCAAGCAATGCAATCCTTAGAAAATGTTTTTCATAAAATAACGTAAATATATTTTGAGATAGAAAAATAAAATGTAACTTGTATAAAACTATACATATACGTATTTTGTGACAAACGTTTAATCCAGTGACATGTGTGCCTTGCTAGAAACTTCATTGTTTTCGGTCTGTCAAGTAAATTGATCAAACTCGTGGACCGACTATACAAGGGTTTGAGGAAGGTAGTACATATAGTAACTAGATTGAAACCTCCAAAGTATAAGTAGAAAAGTGTATAAAAATATTGTATTCATATTAATTATACATAGAAAGGACTTTTATATCAAAATCTAGAAAGTATAGTTCCTCCAAAACCAATTTTACTAGCCGAAGGACTGTAAAACTCGCCACGTCGAAATTATCATCGAATTTTGGGACACCCTGTATATAGATTTATAATCGGTATATAATAGTATATACCTATAGTTTCATGTAATAATTATTCACGTTGCTATTATTGGCATTTATCTTTGTAACTAATTTAATGAATGATAAATGGTCGAATATCCATGTAAATTAAAACGAAATAAAATAGCAGTAAAGCATGTAATTACTGCATGCCATTGTCTACTTTTTGCAATAAATATTGTGCGGTAATCTTCAACACGGATTTTCAGGATTCTCATTCCAGATAATAATCTGTAAAATCCCGATTATACAAGTGAGCGAAAAAAAAAGAATATTACAATAGTTTCTCTGGAAAAATGTTAAATAATTAGGAACAGTTGAATAAAACGTAATCATGAAATCTTTGTTCTTGGTACTGATTCATTCTTTCATTATTCTGTAGAGCAAAGACCTTGCCTTCTTCTAGAAACGGTCTCTGTCGTGTGAGCACAAAGTATTATTTAAATATTCATTTGTTTTTCTTTTTTTCCTTCTCTTTAGAGCATAAATGATTTATGAATCATTGAAAATGAATGAAGCGTACTCATTTCCTGGATAAAAAATTATATTTCTTAGAATATGAATTCATAATCATGATTTCTGGAGTTTGATTCAGTTCAAGAAGAGAGAAGTATACGTTTGAATGTAGGAAAGAAGAGAAGGAAAAGACTAATATAAAGATAGAAATGGAGAGAGAGACAACATTTGTTCCGTGTACCTAGTAGAAGACTGAAGATGGGGAGTATGCATCTCTACTGTATTTTTTATTTTACTATTTCCCGGATTTCTTGTACACATTCAAACTTTTAATTCGTCTTGCATTTTATCTAAATGACTCAAAAACCTGTTTGGTCTTTCTTGCACGTGTTAAATTATTCTCTTCTTGCTAAGGGCACCTTGCCATTTACAGTTTTTTTATCTTCATCACTTTTATCTGAATTAGACTTTTTCTTGATTGTTACATTTGCATTTGATTTTCTCATAGCGTATTGTGCAATTCATCAATCTTTTTTATATTTTATGTTAATATTTATTCGTGTTCAAGAATGTTATCATGGAATAATTAGTATGTGAAAAGTTAAAATTCGTATAAAGAAAATAGATCAATATTTACTATTCTATTCTATACTAATACTATTCAGCCATCAATAGAATTTAACCATTTATGTAATCGGGATAAGAACCTACAGAATCTCTTGATATTTATGTCAAACAAATTTTGAATGTAAAATAATAAAGCAGTGTTCATTTTATGAATTAGTAATGATATACATGTAAAAAATAATAATACTTTACACGTCAAAAATATATAATATAAATACCCAACTGCCATTACCAAATATTTATGCAAAAAGCTGATCGAAACTCAATTTATGTAAGGAGACTATTGGGTAATTAAATGACAACTTGTATGTACAAACAAGTAATATTTATTAATGCGATAGTAAAAATTAGGAGACTTATTTAAATCTTGTTGAAAGCTGCAATGTCAACAGATTGCACTACATCCTCAAATTCTTGAATCTTTTCAATCAGCAGGTCTACAGATACTTTTTCATCTTCCACAATACACATGATCTGCAGCTTCTTTATACCAAACCCTACTGGTACAAGTTTTGCTGGAAAACAATCAGATACGTTAAATTTAATACTTATTTAACATTTGTTTCTGTTTTAGTATTAAAAGTGAACTATACTCACAAGCACCCCAGAAAAGGCCATCCATACTGATAGATCTGACAAGTTCTTCCATTTGTTTCATATCTGTTTCATCGTCCCATGGTTTTACATCAATGACAATGCTGGACTTGGCAACGACAGTTGGTTTCTTAGATTTCTTCTCTGCATATGCCTTAACTCTTTCTTCCCTAATTTTAGCAGCCTCTGCATCTTCTTCTTCATCAGAACCAAATAGATCCACATCATCGTCATCATCAGCTGCTTTAGGTGCGGATGATGCAGCTGGAGTTGCACTGCTTCCAAGAATGGAAGGAGCTTTCTTTTCACCAGGTAGAACTTTGAGATCATAAGATTTAATATGGTTGTACCATCTAAGTACATGTGGATTTGCTGCTGATGGAACTTTTCCTAAAGCTTCCAAAACAGCTACATCTGCTTGCGATGGCTGCCATCTATTATGGAAATAATGAACATTGTTATAGAAATAATATAATTTGTTTAAGGTTATAATACTAAAAGAATATGTCACAAAGAATTATTAGTCCTTAGTTCTTATGAAAATAATTTTAAGACCATGGTACAAGATATTTGACAACAAACATTCTGTATTTAAATATCTTAAGACACATCATCGACGAAAGGGAATCATGAATTAAAAAACTGACAGACAAAATTCAGCAATATATCAATAATTATCAAATCAAATCAGAAAAGTATCTGTAATAAGGATTAACAGTACCGACAATGGAGTTCTCCTCTTCAAGATGCCGACAAGTGGAGCACGTGTATCAAAATATTAAAGGAAATTGAAGTAAGTAAGCTTACCCCTCGACGTAGCTACGTTCAGCGAGATAAGCGTTCAAGTCTTTCACGCCCTTATCGGTCTTAAGGTCACTGATGGCCATTGCAAATGTCTCTTTAATTAATAAATACTACACGAAATTTAATAGTAACAAGTCTCACTTGACTACACACCGGAAGAGATAGCTACACGCGAAGTATCCTACCACATCGACTTCCAAATTATGACCGTGACGTTATTCCGGTTCATATGCCTCTGGCTTCTGGTTACGTTTCTATGTAACCAATCACCGTACCTAAAGCAAATGAAATTATTAGATTTTTTCTTTTAGAGCACAAATACATACACTTCCGGTACAGGTTCTCTATCTGACTCACTGAACTCTACCATACTGGAACGCGTACGGCAGTGATAGGGGTCGAGCAGAGAGAGATAGCAAGGACACAGGCGAGTGTAGTAGCCCGTCTGTATCACACACTGTACAGTCTCTGAAAAAGTTTAAGCTGGGATAAAACAATGCGCACGGGGAGGATTGAGCCAATATAACATAACATAACCTGAAATAGTGGCACATATATTTTATTTCGAAGACTGCTAAATATTTTTTGTCGTTTTTATAAGGTTCTATATTTATATCATGGAGCCTGGATAGGATTTATATGTACTTGTATTTCAGTGCTCTTTCCATCGCACCACGGCTGGCACTGATATGTCGGCTGATGTCGGTGGGACCACATTTTTGCAGGGCTTGTACACCACATGCGCAGTTCAATTCGAAAAGGACAACCTATTCCACGTTGTGAGTGAGACAGCTGCACGCTGGCCTGATTACCTCCGAATACAGGCGTACGCGTTTCAGTATGGTTAGAGTTCAGTGATCCGACTTCGATTGCACAGGAACGGTAGATCATTTATTTTTTACTTGCGCCAAAAGTGTGTTGACTTCTACCTAAAAAAAAACTCATTCTTTCATATTTTTTTTAAGATAAATATACTTTTATTATTAAAATTAACATGTTAACAGTACTAGCCATTATTCTCATACGAACGGGTTTATTATATATTAGTATATCAAATCTATGAAAATTCGACTGATTTATCGTTGTATTAGGCTGATTTATTTTTCATACGATTTCTAAAAAGTACATTTCAAAATTCCTATTAAGATTTTTGAATAATTTGTCATCGCTTTCCAGAGCATCTGTTTATTACAACGATTCCACTATACGTACTTTTTCAATTTCAAGAACTTATGCTTGAGTTTAGTAAAAGAAAAATAAACATCTTTAAGAAAAAAAAACATATATTATGTATATTTATACATGGACATTACAATCTCGTATGTAATCGATGTGCTCTATAATTTATCTTCCACGTGATTTCAAGCTTTTAATTAACTTTTTTATTTTAGAAAATCACTGAAGACCAGGATAATATTCAAATAAGCCTTTTGAAAATATATTATGAATTAATAACTGTATCAATTTTGAAAACTCCTAAAATTTTCTTTATGCATTGAAATCCATTGGTTGATAATATGAAATATCTTGACTTATACTGCTGTACTATCAGTTAAAATCATATGCAACTGCAGTTTAATTTTAGCATTTACTGTAAAATAGTCTTCTCTACTTGCGCATCCATTTGTGGATGCGTGCACTACGTTAAAGAATCGATAGATTAAAAGCTAACAGCCGTATTCATAGTCCGTCCTTATTTTAAGGATGAAGGATGCCTTGATAAAGGCTTCCTTCAATCTCCAAGGCGTCTATGTTTCACAGTCACACCTCGGCTCTTCCTTTCAGAAGGACGCTATATT